>CAKNXH010060357.1:0-42764 GCA_932178445.1 Andricus quercusramuli
CATTGCCTGTGATACACATTGATGTATTTTTGTCATCTGAAATAATTCGTTGATATTATCAACAATTATTATAAACAAATGCATGATCTAAACAGTTTTAGGCAGAAACAAACCGAATTTTCTCCCGATTGCCCTCGAATTTCATTGCCTGTGATACACATTGATGTATTTTTGTCATCTGAAATAATTTGTTGATATTATCTACAATTATTATAAACAAATGAATGATCTAAACAGTTTTAGGCAGAAACAAACCGAATTTTCTTTCGATTATCTTCGAATCTCATTGCCTGTGATGCAAATTGATATATTTTTGTTATCTGATATAATTTGTTGAATTTATCAACAAAAAATAGAAGTCAATGCCTGATTTGAACAGTTTATGGTAAAAAAGAACCGAATTTTTTTCTGATTGTCTTCAAATCTCATTGCCTGCGATGCTCATTGATATTTTTTTGACTCAAAATATCATTCAACATTTTTATGAACGAATCACTTGAACAAATTCCTATTATGGACATTTCATAATTCCAGTCCTCATTTCAAGAACGATTTATTCTAGAATCAAGAGCTCAAGAGCTTCAGGATGAAAATCAGTATCTATATGTCTCCAGCTTCCTCTTAGATGTGACAAGTATGCATCAGATGAGATGAGTAATTTATGCAATAGATCAGTGTTAGTGGCTAACCGACTGCACTTACGAGTATTGAATTCGCGGAATCGTTTAAAATCTTTATTACGGGCTTCTTGAGCTTCTTCAGATAAGAGGCTGATGGGAATATTGAACGATTTGATTATCTCCGCTCCGTGCAAAAGAATTTTGTGAACAGATGATGGCATATAATACCATTTATACAATTCTACATACATTCGTGCAGTTTCGAGAGCATAGTTTTCGAATTTCTCTGAATCGATTTTTTGGCCACAAGAAAGAACCTGCAAAATTATGCTAAATCGCTCGATCAAGCGAACATCAACGCCTGTGATCTTTGCTGTTGACTCAGGATCTTGAAAAAATTTTCGAGCAGTATTCCCATCATTTGATGTTCCTGCTCCATGCTTCGGTTTGTCGATAATTAAACCCATCTCTTTCCGAAATTCTAGCTGGATTGTTAATCTCGTGGTCTTCATTTGCGTTTTTTGCTCATTGGTGCTCGCTTGCCATTTGCAAAAATGTAAGCGATAAGCAATATTGAGGATAAGAACCATGAAACGTATTTTAGCGTGGAGTGGTGAAAGGCCAAGCTCATAATCTTTCTCAAGAACATCTTTTTTCAACACTCGATTCAGATCATTCATTTCTGAAGGTTTCGCTTTGCACAAATGGCATGTTGCTGCACTTGGTGTTTCTGTGAGATTTTGGGCTACTTTACCATCCAGCATAGTCAATAGCATCTCATGATCAACCTTGCACCTAAATTTGCCAATTGTGATTTTAGTCGGCGAAAGTTGTTTTATTTCCTCTTTTATACCGCCGATCTCAGATCTCGTTAATTCGGGAGTCTCTTTGGCAAATTGAAATGATATCGGAATGCAGAATTTGGTAGATCCGGGGTGAGGGTTCTTCCAAATCACTTCAGTTTCAGAATCCAACAAAATGGGTACCATCGAGACCATGAAAATGCTCTCATCAGACTGCATGCCATCCGGGAGATTTTGTTTGTAAACACTTTGGTCTGATGCCCCATCACAACCGTATTTTAGGTGTAGTGTGAGAGACTTGACGTTTTTCTCTATTATGGAACTCTTGATTGTAGGAATCTCTATCAAACGTTTTGCCGTATGATCCAGCAGTTCTTGTAACTTAATGGAGACACTCTGACCAGTAATAGTAAGTGCTGAATCGGGAGGATAACATTGCTTCCTTGCATCGAGCAAATTTTTATACGGGACAAAAATGTCTGCATTTTTGGCTTTCGCTTTGAAGCGAATTATTTCATACTGATGCTTAGAAAGCTTTGCATCTTCAATTAATGCAATAGCTTCGTCATCAGAGAATCTGATGATGCTCTCCTCAATCTCATTTTTACCTGCATCATTCAAAAGTCGAGTTATTTGGCTCGCTAATTTTGTGTTTCCAGCAGCTTTCAGATTTCTAAGAAAGGCTAGTTGAATCTCAAGTTCAGAATAGCATTCCTGAATTTTTTGAAGCTTCCTTCTTTTCGTGGACGTAGAGCTGCTTGAAAAATCTTCATTAGAACGTCTACCGATCTTTGGTGTAGTTAAAGCAACAGTGAATTTCGTGAGGAGCCATTTGTCGTATCTGCGCTTGAGCTTTTCTTTTTCGTGAAAAGAAGTTTTCCAATTTTTTTTTGAATGTAGGGATAAAGTACGGTAATAGTTTGACAGTAACTAATTTCATTTGGTTATCATCGACTGGATAATTTTCCCGCATGCAATTCCAAAGCATTGCAGATAAATCAGTGTCGTTCATTTCGTGATTTTGCCTTGCAATATCACACAAGCTCTCTATTGGTACCTGCAGAGAATTCATCTTAAAGCGTAAATTGAAATAAATAAAATAACAATTTTAAAGATAATGAAAAAATGAACGAAGAAATTTCGTGATACTTAAAACCTATGGAAAAGAAAATTAAAGAAACAAAAAAATAGTGGATATCTCTGAACTTCAAGAGATAAAACAACAATTCGTGAGTGAAAAATAACTTTGTGATATAAGTGTCAACTTCCTACATCAACTTAAATATAAGAATATGAATATTCAATATCATCAGAACATTATTTCTAGTTAACAGAACAGAATGAATATCTTCGCGAGATTCTTTTGTTCTCTACTCGAGTATTCAATACAAAATGTCTGAACGTTCAGCTGTTTCCTCTCGTTGAACAAGAATCACGCATGCGCATATAACATGTGTTGCCATCTGGTGGCGACAGGCAAAATATCTTATTTAATGGTAATATGGCGGCGAATTTAAATCAAAAAATGATAGGAAAATAAGAAATTGAAAAGAAGGACGATCTTACTCTACACTGGAATGTCCACACCATGGATTTGTTGATTCATATTTATATTATTCGTTGATGAAGTTAACGGGTTATATCATTTAATAAGACTTGAAGAAAATGAGAAAAAAATTCGGTTCGTTTTTACCATAAACTGTTCAAATCAGGCATTTACTTATATTATTTGTTGATAAATTCAACAAATTACATCAGATAACAAAAATATATCAATGTGCATCACAGGCAATGAGATTCGAAGACAATCGGAAGAAAATTTGGTTTGTTTCTGTCTAAAACTGTTCAGATCATGCATTTGCTTATAATAATTGTTGATCAATTTAACAAATTTTTTCAGATGACAAAAATACATCACTGTATATCATCGGCAATGAGATTCGAAGGCAATCGGAAGAAAATTCGGTTCGTTTCTGCCTAAAACTATTCAAATCATGCATTTGTTTATATTATTTGTTGTTAAAGTTAACAAATGATATCGGACATCACATTTTCATGATCAAATGTCACCTCGTTGCTCAGAACGAGCGATTTCGATGCATAAATATACTTCACAAAAACATAATCCATCGTACTGGCTATTTGTTGCAAATATTTGTTTATAACAAATAACTTGACATAACAACAAATTTTTTTCTTTCAATGACCCTTGCGCATCAAACCTGAGGCCTGATGCCACTAAAAAAAATTTTTACAAAGAATTCAAAAAAAAAAATTTGTAAATCAACATTTTTTTCGATATTATATATATATAATAATATAATATATTCTTCTCATAATATATAATATTTGCAGTTCTATATGAATTTAAAAAAAAAATTAAAAAATCGGCCTCGACATGTTTCTTAAGAATTTAATGCTGAATTTTTTGAAAAAAAAAGTTGAAAATCGATGAAGAATTGCGAGCTACAGATTATTTTGAACATCGTTTTTCCATTTCGCCCCACTGTGAGGCGGCGATACGATCGTCTTGTTCCACAAAAGCATTGAGTCGTACAGGGAAATTAATGAATAATTTTTAAAAATAATATTCCCGATTATTTCAGTTGACAAAATTAATACTGATCATTCTTTTATATGTAATCGACATTTAAAAAATGTTAAATTCATTAAATTCTAAAAAAAAATATTTAAAGGATATGGTTTGAAAGTGCTATATATCGCTGTGTTCTATCAAATACACAGATTTATAACACTTGAATTGTAAGACATAGATTACCTTATAGTATACAGCGATGTACTGCATTTTTAGCACATTCTTTAAAAATAATTTTTATAGAATTTGATAAATTCAACATTTTTTAAATGTCAATTACACATAAAAGAATGATCAGTATTAATTCTTGGAACTGAAGTGATCGAGAACATTCTTATTTTTAATTAATTATTAATTTCCCTATGAGACTCAATGCTTTTGTGCAACAGCACTAATGTAGCACATCATATAGGCCGACGGACGAATTTCACCCGTCAAGTGGAACCCGCGAACGACAACAGCTTCTACAGCAAAAGTTGGAGAGTCGGATAGGGCTGCTCCAACTATACGATTTAACACGATGCAAACATAAGCTGCATTCCACATACCGGTCAACAAGTTGTTTCTTTTTCCCTCTGGAAAAATTTTCTTAATTTTACATTAAAATTTGATATGATAGTGTACATTCTGATGAAAATATACTCGAAAAGTTCAAATGCCCACTAGGTATCAAAGGAGGTGCCTAAGCTTCCACTCCTAAATGAAAAGAGCCGTGATCTGCACTATGCAGGAAACCGTACAGAAGCAGGCTCTTCTTTCTTCAAGTCTTCGCCGTTGAGGCGGCTCGGTAATGGCAAAGATAATATCTTTGGTAATGGACACGCGTCACCCTTTTTTTTGTATTCCTATTCTTTCACGATACTTTATCACAGCTCATTAACGTCCAAATTATGCGAACTCAATTTACAGGAAAATATACAATTTCATCCACTTTTATAGGTCTGTGCTTTATTAGTGTACTGAGCTCTTACTTTTAAATTTGTTCTCGCATTGACAATTCTGGTGACGACAGTCTTTAATATTTTCAAATTTGGGCTCTATTCACAAATAGAGAAGCAATCCACTTGAATTTTTTTTCTTGACATTTTCGCGACTTTAGGAACAGATGAAAGTTAACCTTCCAAATATAGGCATTGTCTATTTACGCAATACTAGCCTGGCGCTACACTGGCGCTGTCTAGTTTTGCTACTTGTTTGATTCAAACCTTTCTGCTCTCTAGTGCCAGTCTTGGCACTATCTACGAGTTCGTCACGAATTTGGTTATATAAAGATTGATGATTTTAGCTACTTTCTAGATAGAATAACGGTTTCGACATAAACAATAAATACAGAGGTGAATTCAGAAAATAATCAATTTTAAATAAAAGATTTAGAAAATTACGATACAGAGTTGCACAAATGCTCAAGCAATAATTAATTCTAGACCATTAAATATTTAAGATAGTAAACAATAATTGTTGAAGGTGGTCGAATTCTTATTACAAGAACTATATTCTTAAGAACGATTTTTTAAAGAATATTTAGAAACATTTTCTTTCGATTGAATTATATAGTGAAATTTTGATAAATCTATATTGAATTTATAATAAATGTAATATGTATAATGCTATGTACAATATTGATGTTATTCCAGAAAAATCAAATATTATTATAAATGATTTATTTGATTTATTTTGATTATTCATTGATTGCGTAAGTGATAAATAAGCCTAACTGTTAATTATTTGAAATAATAAACAATCATTTTTTCGTAGCCTAATCGCAAGTAAAATCATACGAACTTTATTTTTTTCAATGATTTATTCACACATAAAGCACTTTTAATGTTCAAAAGTTGTTCATGTTTTATTGAAATGAATATTAGGATGTAATTAATTGAAATTCATATTCGACAAAAATGAAAAAAAAATAACTTTTAGATGGCCGAGGTGTTAAGGCGATGGGACAAAGTTACAAAATATAATAAGAAGTTACATCAGAAGTTCGACAGCTGGCGTATTTACAAGAGATTTACAGAAACTCATTTCTTCATTTTTTTGTGTATAAAAACTTTTTTTATATTTTTAATTAACTGAAAAATCTATATATTGGACTTTTATAGCATAAAAAATAAGTCTAGCCACTGGACAGTCAGCCTGTGGCGCGCCAGTGTCTACTCAAGGTGGACTAGACAGAAACAGTACAGCACCACGAATTTTCCACACGGGTAGGTTCTTAGGCACCGAGAACTTTGAACGAGCACAGATGGATGTGCTAAGTTGCTAAGTGCAAAGTTGATCCCATTCCTTGAGAAAGAATGTGGTGAGTAGCGGAGAGGGGTAAAGGAAGGAAGGAAGGATGAGCGGAATATAGACATAAGAAAAGTTCATAATAACAATGTCCTTATCACACTGTTCACAGAAAAAGCTAAGAGTAATCTTTATCTTGATTCTTGAGTAAAGATTACCTGCAAAAAAAATTACCCCATGTGGGTAAACTTTCCCTGACATCTCAGTATTTTTCTGCTTTTACCCACGCTTTTAAGGAACTTTTGACAGCTCTAACGATTCGGCAAGTCAGCCTTCATGAAGCTGCACTTATCCGATTTGCCTGTTACACCAACCATCAGCTAACTTCACTTCCAATTTTCAAGACGGTGGTGACAACTTTTATGAGAACAAAAGACAGTTTCTGTCCATCGAGGGTAATATTTGTGTTTTACCAATACGAACAGGTAAGAATACGAAGTTACCTGCAACACCATTTACCCTAAGTTTTTTCTGTGTTCATGGGGGCAGCGCCGTTAGCGAACACTACGCCCTAAGAAACGCTTATTATTGATCAAAGCTTTCCACCGCTTCGTGATCTGATTTCTTTCAGCTGTTGAGATTTTTTTTACACATTCTTCTCGTTTCAATTGCATGCATTATAAGTGGATGATTGATTTTAGTAAGGGCAATATTACAATTAAGCTTATCACAAAAATGATTGAAGAAAAAATAACTTTTTTTACGATGAAAAGTCGGATCATGACATTTCGTTATAGAAATTGTTATCAGTAATTCCGCTAAATTATTACTAAATGTCTCATATCCAGTTTTTGAATCACTGTTGGTTTATTATCGGATAATTTCAGTGAAAAAAACGCTTCTTTTGTATGTGCAAATGATAAATCTTGGTTTTTGTTTTAAAAAATGTTTATAAAAATCACATAAATTATTTTTTAATCCATTTCGTTGATTAATCATCGCAATAAAAAGTACATAAATGCGTTCGAAGGCAACTGTGAATCTCTTTTGGTTAGAAAAATTAATTTAGCTAAGAGAAAAACTAATTTATTGAGAATTTCTTTATAAAAATGTTTATAGAAACAGTCAATGTTTACTTGTGCCAATTTTTCGTGACAAATTATGACTCTTATGATAAATCCTAGAAACTAGCGTGAAACAAACCATTTTTTCTATGAGGAAAAAAACACTAGTAATGATTTTTTTATAAAAATTGTTTATAATAATTGAGTTGAATATTATTATAATTATTTCTATTCAGAGAGTTCAGGTGCAATAATTACAGCTAATAATGAGCTTCCTTTTGTGTTTTTTCTTAAGATGAAAATTCACAATGTTGGAAGGGCCAATCTTTTCAGTTTATTTGTTTATATATGAGGACGACGATTTGTCAAGCTCAGCCTAGAGGGCAGCACAGTGAGTAGAGATATACCTTGTACGCGGGCACAAGGCATTATCTACATAGTTTCCTTAGTATTTTGTTATTTGGGAAGTGATTTTCTGCTTTATTTTTATACCCAAATGCCACATGCACACCTGGCATTCCAAAAATAGTGCCTTAAGCTATCACCTCAACGCTGCGTTATGAAGGACTGATATAATTCGAATAGCAGACCTTACCACCATTGGAACCACTGTATTGTGTATCTCAATGCACACTAGCGACCCTAGCGGCCACAAGTGTCAGTCGCCGTCCCCATATTGTTGCCCGTGCAGAAATCACCAAGTTTCTTCCCGGTTCCAGACTTGGTCTAGGCTGGGGGCCCCTAGCCTGGGTCTAGCTTGAATTTTGCAATGGCTCGAGCTTGGGGCCCTGCTAGTGTCTAAGTTCCTAAAACTGACGACTGATGGCGTAGTATTATTCACTTTGTTGACTTATTCCTTGCAAGTTTCAAGTGTAAAACTTTACGAACTGGCAAATTTTGTAAAAATTAAGATTCTTCAAGTCTTTGGAAAGGAAATTTGAGTGACGGTTTGAGCGAAACATAATTTATAAATTTTGTGCAAGTAAGTGATTGAAATTAGTAGTGATAGTGGTGATTGATGATGGTCGATGAAGAAAGGATAAGATAAGAATCGATAATTAACTAGGGCCAAGCCTGGGCCAAGCTGTGCGACCAAGTCTGGCAATATAACCGGGCCCTCGCTAGATTTATCGTTTCATTCGAGTTTGGCCCAGGCTAAAAAAAAGAAACTTTTTAACCGGTTAAAAATATGACCGGTGGTTGATTATGAACAGTAAATTCCTATTCCAGACAACTGTGCGTCTGAGGGAATCATTTGAATCGCGTGATTTAATTTGTTAGAATTAGGGTAAAAGACCTGAAACTAGATTATGTACCTATATGATACCACACCCTGCTATTGATATCAGTTAACTAACCGATATGATAGCTTGTTCGCCTATAAGCCAATGACGCGACGTATTTACTACTTTCTGATCTAACTACTGTTCTCAACTCCATTGATCGCTGTTCTCGAGCTGAGTCACCATGAATTGACTCAAAGGCACCAGCTTTTATGGACAACACATTTGTGTAAACTTTTTCACACGTAAGCACGCCTACGTCAAAGGGTTTTAATGCGATGATATATCTGCGGATATATTATAACCACCGAGTGAAAAATGAAGGTAAGTTAAAAAACAGGGCTTCATTGTTTTTGCTTATAAATATTGACTGACTGATGATCGCGGTGTATCGTTCCTTATAGTCTCATTGACACTCTCCACAGAAAAATAGTGCAATCTCCGCCAATCATATGCTTTCAATAAAAACTCAAAATGGCGCCAATAAAATATTCAGTAGCAACGGTCGTAAAAACAATTATAAAGACCCATTTGAGTCCAGGTAGAATACTTTAGGTTGAAAACGATTCACCGAGGCACTTATAAAAGGGCTAGGGACATGAGCTTTCGTAAGGTCACCTGCCACTAGTTTCTTCGAAAGTATAGGGAACAACATGACTTGTGTTGTATGCCTGGATTTAGAAATTAATGAGCTATAAAGAACATCTATCAAATTTTATAAACATTTATTATAATAAAAATATGCTTGATCAAAGTTACCCCACTTTTGAAGACTAATTTCTCGGCTTGTAATGATTACATCACAAATTTTCGAAATGCTCCATCTAGATTGATATTTTACCTACAAATGTATGTATCTAATTACAAAATATTTCTCAAATGAATATGAACAGACAGGTGCCAAGGAAGTGTCTGCATGGGGTAAATTCAAGGCAAGTAACTACTGATCCTGGCTGCTAAATATTGAGGAGACATTTTGGGCACGCCCACGCTATTCTGCTCACTACAATGCATACCCTTTACCTCACCGCGGCAAGTTCTAGGGCTTACGCTAACTGTAATTCACATCTGGCACCACTCTCAAGAAAACATTCTCAAATTCATTTCTGAACTTTCTCTTTAGCCACCAAAGAAATGTACGAAATGTTAAAGTTCCCAAAAAATTTGCCAAAAATACTTCTCTGACGCTCAACGAATTTGCATGTTTCTTGAAATTCTGATTCAAATGATATATACTTTTAGGAGTCACATTTATCATGAAAATTGTACATAATAATCGAAAAATGAAAAGAACCCAAGTTTCCAATTTTGGTAATCGCATGTCAATAGCAAAAATTTTGTTTTCGGGCATACCATATAAGTATAATTTTTAGCAATACTTCAGGTAAGCTAGCCGTGAGAAGTCGAAACAAACTTTGAAATGTGGAAAATACTCTACTTGAATTTTCGTCTAATCGAAACATTTCATCGGGATAGTTTTGAAATATACTTGATATCCAGAAAAAATTTGAAATTAAATTTTGCATTATAGCAGAAAAAATGCGTTTTCTATTGAAATCTTACTTTCTAATTATAAAATAATAGTTACAAACTAGAAATTAGTCTTCAAAAGTAGGGTAACTTTGACCAAGCATATTTTTAGTGTCATCAATATTAATTAAAATTTGACAAAATGTCGTTCTATTCCATTTACCTATTAATCCAGGCATACCACACACGTTCTAATTGTCAACAATGGTTATACATAAAATATAGCCGCAAGAAGTCGAAATAAAGTTTGAAATGTTGAAAATTACACTCTACTTGAATTTTCGTCTAATCGAAACATTTCATTGGGATAGTTCCGAAATATACTTAATATCCCGTGAAAATTTGGAATTCAATTGTGCAATATACTAGAAAAGAACCGTTTTGTATCGAAATCTTACTTTTTAATTGAAAAATAATAGTTACAAGCCAAAAAATTAGTTTTCAGACATCAGACTTTGACCAAGCATATTTTTAATGTCATAAATATTTATTAAAATTTGAAAAATTGTCGTTCTACCTTATTTGTTTACGAATCCAGGCATAATAAATAAGGTGGAACAACAATTTGTCAAATTTTAATGAATATTGATGATAGTAAAAATATGTTTGGTCAAAGTTACCCTACCAGATTTTCAATGAGGCCTTTTCTAGGACTTAGAATTATAACTTTTTTCCCGGATTTTTCAACCTCCATCACCACCCCCGTAGTCATTGTGGCTAAAAATGTGTTTCATGGTTTTTATTTTTTTTTACACATTTGTGTGATAGAAAAAACTGAAAAAGTAGTAAAGAATAAATAATTAAAAAGCGCAAAAGGAAAATTTTCCATTGTTTTGGCGAGAAATTCAAATTTCGTAGAGAAATTCAAATTTTCGAAAATGTTGTTTGTTCAAAAATTTGTTCAGTGCTATTCCGAATTTTTCATAAATGAAAGTTCATGTCATGCGCTAACTTTAAGAATTTTTTCAGATTTTTAGTTGATGTAGATGGTACTTTTTTTGAATAAAAACTTTCACAGATGGTAGAGATCATGGATTAATATTGAAATGTTGAATATTACTTATGATTACATGCTGTATTTTTTAGTGTTCCTGAATGTTTTAATTAGTGTTGTGCGAACACTTTATGTTATAAGAACAGTTTGTTCAATATTTCTGCTGATAGAACGATTTTCGACGAATATCGAGCATGAGATAGATATTAAATTACAGCAGCAGCATGTGAGCAGCAACCCTTATAAAATTATGAAAAAGAAGTATTGGTAACACTGCTAAAAAAATCTAATCGAAAGTTGATATACATGTGAGTAAAGTCATTTCCATATACCGTAGATTAATTTTAATATACCATCATGTTGTAACCAAAAAAAAACAATAAAACAAAAAACAACCAGTTCTTCGATGCCTTCAGACCTTGTCAAATATAGTAAAATAAAGTAATACCCTCAAATTCGTCGACTAAATTCCTACTTACAATTAAAGTGTAACGTACGGGTGGAATTTTTTTCCAAAATTCGCTGCTAATGTTGGAATTTTAACTTGAGTGCAGGTGTTTGGGGGTTAGGTTTCTCAATTATTTGTTGAATTGAACTTTTCTCTTGGAAACCAGTGTAATTTATATTTATCTAGAAGAAAATATTATGGTTGATTATTTATAATTGAAAATTGCTGCCAAAATTGTTTTTAATTTGTGTAAAGTGCAAACATTTGACTTTTCTGATAAATGATCGATATGCGTTATACGAAATTTAATAACATAGTCTCTTAATGCCGATTTCGGATACCTAGGTTTTAGATTTAATATACAAATGTATATTAAAATTGCAAACATTTTTAACAGTGAAGTATTGGATCTGACACTTTTTTTGCGAATGAGTATTGGTAATCCAATACTTCCTAGCGAAGAAAGTACTGGTTCCTAGACTTACCAATACTTTTTTCTTATGAGGGAACCGATCGTACGATTAGCATTTGCGCACTCACAACAATGTTGTTTCATTCCTTCGAAACTAATGAAATCAGGCCTATATTCTGTAACGCTACTTTTTTCCCAATCAATAATTGGAATAGGTGGTCTCTTTAAAGAGCGCACTACGGACCCTAATCGGAAAAACGACTTTTTAAATACACTATTTGAAAGATAAAAATAACAGATTTTTGGGCGCCAGTCCTTGCTTGGGACAAAGGTGAACCAATTCAACCCAAGTAAGTGAGAAAAGATAAAGGTATAAGGAATCAAAACTTCGAACGAAAAAGGGAAACTCACTGAACGTTAGACGTTTCAGGACAAACGAAAAAAAGGAATCTCACTAACTTCAGTCAAAAGGTACACCTTAATGAAAAAAAGACAAGCGATAAAAAAAAGCGAAAGATAAAAAGGTATCTAAAGATAAGATAATTTGAAATGCAAAAAAAAGGCAAAAGGCATTAAAATATCCAAAGGTAAGATAAGCAAGCATATAAAAATCTTGTGGATAAAAACAACGATAAAAGAGGATGAGCGGCAATGAAAGATTAAAAGATATCCAAAACAGATGAATGTTAAATTAGAATTTAAGAGGCAGTCTTAGGGTCAACAAAACTACTAGCTCAGCCTAAACATAATTTGGTAGAGGGGAGGGTTACGTAATTACAAAGCTCACATTTTAGTTAAAACCATAGATAACAATTTTATTCAGAAGTTCGGGAAACTTGACAAAAATGTATAACGGGGTAGGTAAAAGAAAACAACAGACAAATTACTAAATATTGCAAACCTAGGCCGAGGAGCCTTGATAACAAACAAAAAGTTTGCGGGTATCGTAAAAAGAAGAAGAAAGAAAATAAAATAAAAGAAACGTAGGTTCACAATTCAAAATTATAAAATCCTAACAAGTAATAATGCCATAAAATATAAAACAAAATAAACGCAGATATAGCGTTATGACGGGCGAAGGGGTTCTCGAAATTACAAATAATTGGGTTTCTAAATAAGCATGAAAGAAAAAGGTTTCTAAGGGATAGACGCAAAAGGGGTTTCGAAAAAAAAAGACTAATGACAAGGGGTACTCAAAAATAGACCCAACTAGGTATCGAAATAACTACAAAAAAAGAGAATAGTTCACAAATTTAGGCGCAAAAAAAAAATGGTTTCTGAAAACACATGAAAGGGGGGTTCTTAGCATAGAAATAATTGGGTTCCGGAATTACGGAAAAGTTCTAATAGTTCAATACAACAGAGTTCAGATAAATATATTGTAAGGGCGGCACGGAAAAAACATTATTAAATATATTACAAAAAGGTTAAAACAAACATATTATATCGGCCGATAAAGGGAAAAGTTTATATGGGCGATAGGGGCCAATATTATGAGAAACATTACAGTTTTAGGATAAAAAGAGATAAAGACAAGTAATTTATATGGGTGATAAGGGGAAGACTTTAGGTGGACGAGAAGGGCACTCTATTTTACATTGTAATTTGAGGGTAAAAAAAAGGTAAAGATAAAAAAATTATATGTGCGATAGGGGAAAACATTGTATGGCGAATTATTAAAGGTCGGCATGTCGATATTCAAACAAAATAAGGGGGAAGGGATCGAGAACATCGGGAATACAACATTAATGATGGATTCATTTTAAGCATTTCGGTACATGTGAAAGTGGAAGGGATCGAGAACATTGGTTATTAAATCATTATTTTTAGATTAATTTCAGGCATTTCGGCACTTGACAAAAAGGGGAAGGGATCGAGAACATCGGTAATTAAATTATCAATTAGAGACTAATTTTAGGCATTCCGGCGCTCCAGATTATAAAAAGCGATTTTAGGTAGACATATTAAAGGCAATAAACTACAGTATCATTGAAATTCAACAGCGAGGTGCCAAATGAACAGCATAACAGTAAAATATAAGATATATAAACAATATACAAGGCAATGCACAATATAAATCACTTAAAGATGATTTAGCCAAGGAGCAGAATAAAATAGAACAATAAATAACGCGAAATAATTCAGGAAAAGGCTTGGCTAAACCATTATTGGAACAAAAGGTCCTACCTTAAACAATTTCGTGGACGGCAGTAGCACCTCGCGTTCTCACGTTGAGTGTACAGATGCTAAGAAAGAATTTTCGCGCTTACCGGTATATTATAGAAACGTGAGGAATTACATGATTAGAGGGAAGGGCTGATGCGCACAACTTAATTTCTGTAACTCGCAACGGTCGAGAGAAAGATAGCCGGTGAGATCGGCTTCCGATTCGTCCATCTTATCGTCCCGTCCTTTCCTCGTTAGTCCTTATCAGCCGCTGTTCAGGGAGGGAGAGAGCTGCTTCCTTCGATGAGTGAGAAGCGAAACCCGTTTCCTCGATGCCAGGGTCGGCTGTATTCCGATGCTGAGGTGGAGAACTAGGAACCCTTCCTCCTTACTTCAGGTGTAGAAAGGATTCTTCGATTCTCCCGATAAAGAGAAAAACAAAAACAAAACGGCATAAGAGCCAAGAAACACCTGTTCGCAACAGAAAAATTTGCCACAACCATAATAATTTTTAGGCGAGATTACCTATTCCCTTTTGGAATTTTGGTGGTAACCGCCTCGGTCGATCGTCACCAGGAACGTGCCTTGGATCTCAGACGACCAAAAGAGATAATCCATTCTATCTTTTATGAGTAGAGTCAGCTATTCTACTCCGGATGTCAGAAGGATGCACGATAAAAGATATTCCGGAAGTTCATGTGGGGACTTGAGATGTGAAGATCTGCGGAAGATGAAGGTCGGGGTGGATCTAATCGATCACTTGCGTCGATGTTGCCACTCCACCTGGCTCTCGCCCAAACCGCGGAATTAAGAAATTTAACAAAAAAAAATAATGAAGACAGCCCTAAATTCTTGAAATAACATTACCAAAAAAAATGCACAACATGGAGGCAAAATAGAGAGATAAGATACACATAATAAATTAAAAATATAACAAAAGATAGTAGTGCCGAATTTCCTAACTCTCTGTGTGAACACGAGAGCTTTCAACTTGAGGGTTGTTTCTATCAAAATTTAATTTTGTGAGTTGCAGAAAATCTGCAACGTCACAATTCAACAAAACACCTATAACACCGACGATTCATATGACGTGCTGAACTTCTACTTTCAAAATGTTCGCGCTTTCTTTAGCGCAGCAAATGCTAATTTTGTTGCAATCGTCCATCAATTCAGCTAAATACGATACAGCTTGACTGAGTTGATAAGAACCCTTGAACAATATTTCGAGATCGTTCGGGGTCATTTCCGAAAAATTTCCCACATCCGATGAACATATATGTTTGAAAAAAATCTTTCGCCTACTCCATCGTTTTTCTTGAACATCTTGAACCAAAGTATAAGAGCCGATTTTCGGAAGTAACTTATTATCTATTTGATGATGCAGGAGTCGATATTTCCTTTCAATGATGCCATGTATTGCTTCAACAACCCATCGGATTTTCGTCACTCGGCGATAGTCATTAGATTGAGCTGTATTTAGCTGGTTCCTTTATCCTTCAAGTGCTGGCATGAGAACCTTATACCCTGCGAAGAACCATTTCCACTTAATGCAAAAACATATCGAGAAAAATTTTCAATCACAAATATTGTGTAAGCCCAATATGAATTATAATATAGATAACTGTTGATGAAGCAGGTTTCAATTTATCTGCAACAAAAAATGGGTGACTGGTTTCTATCAAGAAAATCAGCTATTATAGTGTTACGGGCTGGAAATTACCCCCACTCTATGTCTAATTATCTTATATAAAGCACCGCCTCTCTGAGGAGTTTAGTTCTAGACCTGTACTCATAAACGCAAATAAAGCGCTCAATAGAGAAATCCTATAAAAGCAATTTTTGTGACGAATCCTGGAAAGGAATTCTATGGAATTCATTTACGACAAGAAAGGAAAGAATTTTACGAAATTCACTTGAGCTCCGGATCTACTTACGGGTGACCCGGCAACCTGAAAAGTAGGAAAACAGTGGCTAAAAATAGTTGGTGAATTGCATAGCCACTATACAACGTAAAACCACTGTTTTTCTAAAATTAAAAAATTGAACGAGGCCCGCAATCAGGCAGAAGACGCATTTGCGTAACAACGCTTGGAAAAATGACGTCCGCTCATCGGCCAACGCCCAAATCCAGGTTAACAACGAGGAACTCCACGGACTTCCAGCTGCCAACCAGAAAGGATCGAGCCATCCAGCCAATTTAGAAAAATTAAGCATTTAAATGAAAAGCAAAAAACAAATCGTATCGAATTGCACAGAGAATAAGTCCTCCTTGCTGTCTGAGGAAGCAGACTAACATGAAATCAAAGTTAAGTTCACGTTAGGCGAGGCGGAGTTTTGAAATGCTGGTAAGGTATACTCCTGGTCCTCCAGAGCACTGCCTTTCTTCAACAA
Organism: Andricus quercusramuli; assembly: GCA_932178445.1. NCBI lineage: Eukaryota > Metazoa > Arthropoda > Insecta > Hymenoptera > Cynipidae > Andricus > Andricus quercusramuli. The sequence continues at coordinate 16,537 of CAKNXH010060357.1, forward strand.
TAATACAAAACAATTACTTTGGAATGAGAGAAATTGTAATAGACGATATCCTTGCATTCCACTGTATTAAAAGACTAAACGTCTAAAGCGAACGATAATCTTGCGTATCAGATAACAAGAGCGATACCGATATTTTACGCTGGCATACGCAAAGTATCGAGATAACAACGGTGTAACTTACGCCACTGACGATACTGACCAGATTTCTGATTCATCACACGACCTGATTCCTTTATTCCTTACGGCAATGACCTCTCCCAACAATTCTCAACCCACATCGAGAGCACAATCTCCAACGCACACAGCACCGGATTCTTTATTAACTCTGGATCCCATTCAGCAATTGCGATTGGAAATGCAAGCGTTGAGACTCTGGAATTCCAGAATGAAGGCAGAACTCGCCACACTTAATGATGAAAATCACAACAGGAGACGGGAAATTAAACAAGTTGCAAAAAATACAGCACTTATAGCGGACGGCGAGTCGGATCCTGAAGCTCAAAAAACTGAAGTCCCTAGAGGAGGAACAATAAAACAGCTGCCACGATCCACCGAGCTTCCAAAATTAGAAATTAGACAGTCAATCTCTCAGCAAACTGCACTTACGAATCCACCACTACCAAGAAGTATGTCAACGGAACGACCCAATGAGCTGCCCACTAGAACAGCCCCTATAATCACTCCTCTAGCACCAGCAAAGAGTATGATAAGAACGATTGAACCCCTTAATGGAACTAACGATGCCGGTATCCACGATTGGATAAAAAGCATAAAAAGAGCTCGTTTGCGCTGTGACAATCAAGACCTACTTCTTGATTTTTTAATAGCTAAAAAAATTAGAGACAACGCCGAACAAACTGTACGACACATCGCAATAGGAAGTTACGAAGAATTATACTCTGCTTTAGAAACTAACCTCGAAATACAAAGCTCAATTGAATTGTGCAGAGCTAAATTGGACGCAATTAGACAGGGAGGAACCACGGTTCAAACTTTTAGCCTTCTTGTCAGAGACGCCTATAAGGACCTTGTGTACGCAGTACAAGCAGAATACACTTCCGGAACGAAAAGGAAAATGGCCCTAGAGGTAGAAGAGAACAGCGCGATCAAAAGATTCATAATGAATTTAAGAGACGATATTTCGTCACAGGTTAGACCAATGGAACCTACCACACGAACAAAAGCCTTGCAAGAAGCACTGGAAGCAGAAGCTTGGCAACTTGAAAAAAATAAGATTACATACTTAGAAAAAGCCAAGTGCCTAGACAACCTACTCAATTCCAACCTCGCCCGATAACAACTAGACCTTCAGCAAATACCACCCCACAACAGGCGAGAGTACCGAACTCGAAATTCCCACTAAGCGAAAGATTAGAGATGTCCTGCCACAAGTGCGGAAAACCTGGTCATTTCGCATCTCAATGTTTTTCAAAACATCAAAATTTTCAACTGGGGCAGTTCCAAAAAGGACCACCGGAAGTAAAACTATTCAGGAACATCAGGAACCCCAAGAGGAATGTTTAGAAAGGGAGGAGATGACCACGGAGGAAATCCAGGAGCACATAAATTACGAGGACCAAGCAGAGTATCTAAATTATCCGGAAAATTACAATCAATACATGGAAAAAGAAGCGACGGATCAACATACAAATTATTAGTAGATAGCGGAGCAGCAATCCACATAATTAGGAGAAACCATTTACAACCCGACCAAGAAACCTTTAAGTTTCATAAAAAAATTCTCAATGGGAGACGATCACCACGAAAGTACGGAAGCCACTTATCTGCAGTATTTTGGAAAAAAACAACTATTCCACATAGTAGAAGAAAATGTCCCATTATTAGAAGATGGAATAATAGGATTGCCTTTCTTTCAAAAATACCCCATATATGCTATTACAAAAACTGATTTGATAATCGACAAATGGAAACTACCATTGCATTTCGAAGGAGACTACCTAACGGAAACTCAACAAAAATCTGTAAAATCAAAGTAACCGACGGAGGAAATCAAATAATTTGGGTAGAAGACCAAAAAGAAATTCCTGATGGGCTATACACGATATACAATAATAAGGTAGAAATACCATATTATAACTATTCCCAGAAACACATCAAAATGCCAGAGGAAATTAAATTCAGCAGAATTAAGTCTATTAGATCACGAGACGTAGATCTTGCCCAAAAAGGGGGTGAGTACCATTCAAACTACTTCAAACGATTGGAAAAACTTCAAAATTGCCTGAACCTAAAATATATTGAACCACAAATTGGGGAACGGATAAAAGAAATCGTAACTCAATACTCAGAAGTCTTTACTTTAGATGGAGATCCCCTACCCTGTACAAATCTAACTGAACATGAAATAATCTTGAACTCAGGAAAAATTATCAACTTAAGATCCCATAAACTACCGGAAAAACACAAGGAATTCGCACTTGACGAAACAAGTGAATTACTGAAAAAAGGTATAATAAAAGAGTTCCAATCACCTTTCAACTCACCACGATGGATAGTACGTAAAAAAGGAGGAAAGCTTAGAATGGTAGTAGATTATCGTCAGATTAGTAAGGACACCGATCAGGATGCATATCCTCTCCCAGTAATAGACGCTATTCTCGACCAGTTAGGAAATGCAAAGTTTTTCTCAGCCTTCGACCTTTGTGCAGAATTCCACCAAATCCCCATGAAGGTAGAGTGCAAAAAATATACAGAATTCTCTACTATACAAGGGCATTTTGAATATAATAGGATTCCATTTGGTCTAAAGAACGCACCCGCTACCTTTCAACGTATGATGGACAATGCGCTCAGAGGACTAATTGGGAAAGAATGTTTCGTTTACATTGAAGATATTGTAATATTTGGAAAAACATTAGAATAATATAACAAAAATTTAGTAACTGTTCTGGAAAGAATAAAACAATTAGGCTTGAAATTAGAACCATCGAAATACGAGTACCTACGTCCAGAACTAGAATACCTAGGGCACCTGATCACCGAAGAAGGAGTTAAGCCAAACCCTATTAAGATCAAAGCATTCCAAGAATTCAAGCAGCTGAAAACACCTAAAGACGTGCTATCATTCTTAGGATTAGCTGGATATTATAGTAAGTTTATAAAGAACTTTTCATCTATAGCTAGACCACTCACCAGGCTAACTCAAAAGGACACAACTTTTGATTGGACTCCAAAGTGTGAACAAGCTTTTGAAAAATTAAAAAACGCATTAACAACATCACCAGTATTAAGGTTCCCCGATTTTAAAGAAGTATTTACTGTTACAACCGACGCATCGAATCAAGGATTAGGCGCAGTTCTATCCCAGGCCGGACATCCTTGCTTATTTATTAGCAGAACCCTTAGTAAAGCAGAAGGAAGTTACAGCACCTCAGAAAAAGAACTCTTAGCTATAGTATGGGCAATGAAAAGGTTACGTGAATACTTGCTAGGAAACAAGTTCAAAATCCAAACTGATCACAAAGCACTCATTTGGTTACGTAATGTGAAAGACCCTAGCTCGCGACTCTCACGATGGCGATTACAGCTAGAGGAATATAAGTATGAAATAGAATCTGTTAAAGGAAAGGAGAAAAAAGTAGCAGACTGCTTATCCAGACTATTCCCAATCCACACCAACGAAATTCTACAAAAAGCGCTAGACGGAATAGATTTAACTACCGACGATGAGCTATCAGATAGCGAAATATTGGGTACACCAGTTAAGCACCCCACTATCATCAAGGACGAAACACTACAAGAGAAAATTGAAATCCCAGTCAGAAGAATGTGCAAATCAGTAGAAACTCACGAAGATCACAATAATTCATCTGGATCCGAAACAGCTCAACCAAATTAACTTTACAACGATTTTATGACATGGCGGTTGAACCCAACGCAAGGAAAATTGAAAACAAAACTTAACGCCGTCGGAAAACTCTGGAAAGTAATAAATAAAGAAGACATGTCAAAATATAATGAAGAGGATTGGTTACGGAAACTAGGCTGGCTCATCGATGAAACTATGAGCAAAAAAATAACACTAATAAGATTTATATTTGGTGACCCACTATTTACACCAATAGAAAAGGAACTGATACAGGAAATGATGGAATACCTAGCTAACTTGTATCCCCACTTAGGATTTCATATATGCTTTAACAATACCCTAGAATTAACGAAAGAAGAAAAAACTAATATCGTTGAAGAAGCGCATGCGAAACATCTTCGGGAAAAGAATACCATGGAAAAAGCGAAGAAAATAGGACAATGGATAGAGGTATGGATGAAGACATTAAAAAGTACGTCAAAACATGCACCATCTGTCAATTCCGAAAAACTACAAGAATCAAGAACGAAGCTGAGGGAATTATACAAGACATTCCTCTAAAACCCAATGAAAAAATAGCCCTAGATATATACGGCCCATTACCCGAAACAGTAAAAGGTAACAAATATATTTTGAGGCTGCAAGATAGATTAACCCGCTATACGGTGTCAATCCCGATGGCTAATGAGACAACTAGTTTAATAATGGAAGGGCTGCTCGATCACTACATCTACATCTTCGGAGCACCCAAAACAATCCTAACAGACCAGGGACAAAACTTTTTATCAGAACTGATGCAACAGTTTGAAGAAGCATTACAAATCACTCATGTAAAAACAACAGCTTTTCATCCGAAGTCCAACGGAAACATTGAAAGAATACACTCCAGTTTAGGGAACCTAATCAAAACAAGCATTTCAGAAAGAAGAAATGAATGGGATGATAATTTGAAATTTATTAACTTTGCAATCAACAGAATGAAGAACCAAACAGCAGGATTTTCACCCTTCGAACTTATGTTTGGAACTAGTATATTGGAACTGACGTATCCGGAACTAGTCAGAAAGTGGAAAAAGAAACACGAAGACAACCTACGAAGGGCTGGAGAAAGAGTAGAAATAGAAACAGAAAAAACGAAGAAAAGACTCGACGAAAATATCACTCAAAAACACCCCCTATACAAACCAGGAGACACAGTAAAATTCATTAACAATACTAAGTCTAACAAGCTAGACCCCTATTGAAGAGGCCCTTCTGAAGTTATTGACTACTTAGACAATAATAATTTACGAATAACAAATAAGGGCAAAATTATCCGAATTCATATAAATTAGACAATGCCCTATTTCACAGACGGTAATGACACCCTTCTGGACCCTCCTGCTGGCCCTAGCACCGTTCATCAGTGCTAACTATACCCTCGAAAAAATTCAAGGGAACGTCTTCATCGAGGAAATCTCTAAAGTACACTTGTTTCATGAAAAGTGGAAAATGGTTATAGCTATCAATATGACATCCGCCGAAAAGCGGATTGAAGCCATCGACACCACCATAACTATGGCAGAACTAGCATGTAACAAGAAGTGCACACCTTATTATGAAGTCCAATTGGTTAGGAACCGCTACAATAGACTAGCTGGTAAAAACAATATCCTACACAAGTTATTAGGCAAACAACGTCAAAGAAGAGGATTAGCGAATTTTCCGGGTGATATATCCAAAACTCTGTTCGGAAGATTGAGCGAATCCGACCTGAAACAAATTAACACCGAATTTGACACAATTTATACAGATAAGAAAAACATAGCTAGCATGTTGTCAAATCACACAAAAATACTTAAATTAATCTTAGACTCCTCGTCAACGGACCATAAATAGATAACTGGTAAGGAAAATACCGACACTTTGTAAAAAATATTACTTTCGGACTACATGCTGCAGCAAAACGCCATAAAGGGCGGAAAGCACGGGAGAGTACCATCCCAAATTTTAACACCAAAGATTAAAAGATTAATGATTGTTGAAAGAAGCCATTAAAGAATTCGAGACAACTCAACGTACGCGTTACCATTTGTAAAATGAAGAAGAAAACTACCAGCATTTAGACATTATAGACATCAGTACCCTCTACGTAGCAGTAATCCAAGGCCTATTTACATGCATACTGGAGATACCGGTAATTGAGAAGGAAGAAGGTTCCTTGCGAAGAATGGTCCCTATCCCGATACAAGTAAATAAAGTCCACATATCAATAGTCCCCGATTATGACATGATCATTAAATACCGAGACTCATACGTGCCAACCGACAGACAGACCATTGACAAATGTAAACAGATAGATTCATACAAATTATGTAGAAGAAACCAACCTAATGCCAAGTTAATACATAGCGAATTTTACGAAGCCAGTTTACATAAAAGATACTCAGAAAACAAATGTAATCAGTCACGTTACCTAATACACAAGGAAACTTTCATACCTATAATGAATGGTTATATTATAGTACCGTCCAAACCATTAGACTTAGGCATAAGTTGCGAAGATTCAGTTAAAACAGAAAAAATTTCCGAACCCCAAAAACTTATAGGATTTTGATGCAAAGTGTACTACAGCTACGACACCCAAGAATTAGAAAAATCATATGAAACTCATATGATACAATGGCTAGATGTAACATACGAGATAAATATTGAACAAAAAGACATTGACTGGTTAGAACAAAAATTAGTACAACTTCCAAAACAAATATCACACGAAGAACTTAAGCGAGCCAGAATTAGCCTATACGACACCGAAAATATCTTACATACTATTGCCACCCATAGAAGGCTCAGTACTTGGAAAGAAACTAGTTTAGAATGGTTGCAATATTTAGGTTACGTAGATTTAGGACTAGGAACTTTGTATACTTTAGGTAAATTAGATATTTTCGATTGCATAAAGGTATGCTTTCCGAAAACAATCAAATTATTCAGTAATAGAAATAAAGTAATCCACCAATCCCATATTGTAACGTACCAAACCCAACCAACTTATAACGCCGACGATTCATATGACGTGACTGAACTTCTACTTTCAGAATGTTCGCGGTTTCTTTAGAGCAGCAAATGTTAATTTTGTTGTCATCGTCCATCAATTCAGCTAAGTACGATACAGCTTGACTGAGTTGATACGAACCCTCGAACAATATTTCGACATAGTTGACGATCATTTCCGGAAAATCTCCCACATCCGATGAACATATATGTTTAAAAGAAATCTTTCGCCTACTCCATCGTTTTTCTTGAACATCATGAGCCAAAATATTCTCGGAATCATTAGTTGATTTCAAACTCGACACAATGGACTTGCAATTTTACACATCGGAATTGAGACGTTTCGCGAATTTGTTATTCGAAAAACATGCAATTTCACTATAATAGCCGATTTTCGCTAAAGAAACCGCGAAGATTTTGAAAGTAGAAGTTCAGTCACGTCATAGGAATCGTCGGCGTTATAAGTGTTTTGTTTAATACACACCTTATTTCATTGGTTTCGAAAGAATTAAACGATATTGTTGTGAGTGCGTAAATGTCAATCGTACGATGAGTTCCCTTATAAGAAAAAAGTGTTGGTAAGTATAGGAACCAGTACTTCTTTAGCGAAAAAGTATTATATCCAATACTTATGAATACCTCTTTTTGATAAGGGTTGCTGCTCACATGCTGCTGCTGTAATTCACTATCTATCCTATGCTCGATATTTATCGAAAATCGTTTGACCAGCAGAAATATTGAGCAAACTGTTCATACGACATAAAATGTTTGTACAGCACTAATTAAAACATGATGAAACATTAAAAAATACAGCATGTGATCATGAGTAATATCCAGCATTTCAATACCAATTTTTTTCAGTATCAATTTTTTCAGATTTTTCTGAAACACAAATGTGACAAAAAAATAAATAAAAGCCATGAAACACATTTTTTAGCCACCATGACTATGAGGGTTTAAAAATCCGGGAAAAAAGTTATAATTGTAAGTCCTAGAAAAGGACTCATTGAAAATCTGGTTCCAGCCAAGGGCATTTTGGACCTGCTTAACGGGCTAGGCCCATTCAATCGAAATTGTTGCTATTTGCATTTGATTGCCAAAATAGGAAACTTGGTTTCTTTTCATTTTTCGATTATTAGGTTCAATTTTCATGATAAAAGTGACTCCTAAAAGTATATATCATTTAAATCAGAATTTCAAGAAACATGCAAATTCGTTGAACGTCAGAGAAGAATTTTGGTCCAATTTTTCGGGAAAATCAACATTTCGTACATTTCTTTGGCGGCTAAAGAGAAAATTCAGAAATGAATCTGAGAAGATTTTCTTGAGAGTGGTGCCAGATGTAGATCACAGTTAGCGTAGGCCCTAGAACTTTCCAGGGTAAGATAAAGGGTATGCAATGTAGTGAGTACAATAGCGTGAGCGTACCTAAAGATCTCTTCAATATTTGGCTGCCAGGATCGGTAGTAACTTGCCTTGATTTTACTCCATGCACACACTTCGTTGGCACCTGTTTTTTCATATTCATTTGAGATAAATTTTTTAATTAGATACATACATTTGTAGATAAAATATCAATCCAGATGGAGCTTTTCGGAAGATTGTGAAATAATCATTACAAGCCGAGAAACAAGTCTTCAAAACAGTGGCGGCGTAGCATGGGTTGGCACCCGGGGCGGTTGCCATCTTAAATTTTTTGTCTGAACATAAAATTTTCCCACTTTTGGTCACTTCCGGGAAATTAGTATAGTGTAACGAGATAGAGTATAGATTGAAGTACGATTTTCCATCGAAACCCCAGAATCGATTATTTTGAACTTTGTTTATAATTGAGACTGTAATCGCTGCCGAAGAGACATGTATCACGTCTGAAAGATGATGTTATGTTGAGCACACAGTAAGCTGCAATACACATCCGCACTCTGCTATTTTTTGCGAAGACTCATCATTTCTAAATTCAGATCGGTATAACTCTTAGCGCTCAGACGCGCTAGCGTATATCTATGCATTTACTGCGCCACGCCACGCTGCACTGACGAAGGCGCACAACTTCTTTTTTCAAACAACTATCAGTAATGCACTCCAAGTCTCATATAAGCAGAGTTTCGGGGGTTCACTCGCACTGGCCTTGTGACTAAATTGGTACACTCGAAACGTAAACAGTCAGGTTCGCTTGAACAGTTCCCAACTAGAATGCATATTATTGCGGAATATTCTCTGCTGAGAAACGGCGTGGGCTAGCAGCTCTAAGAATTACAAAACCGGACGGGCTTCTATGGGACATGGAGTATACCACATCATTCATGGATATTTTCCGTGTGCACTGCATATTTATTTTATCTTTCATTTTTTCCGGTATCCGAGGTGTGAGAGATATCGAGAGTAATTCATATTCGGAACTTTTCAAGTTATTGAGCTACATTAGATCAGTTATTCTGAATTTGTAATTTTTGATGTCAAATTCGAAATCAGTGACCTCAAAAACCTTCTTTAATCAAGCTTTAGAGAAATAAAAATGTGGAAATTCCGGCCGCAATACTGGATCCGCAATTTTGAATTTGTAATTTTTGACGTCAAATACAAAATCAGCCTCCTCGACAACCCGCTTACACCAAATTTCATACAAATCTAATGAAACCTTGAATTTTTTCCAGTTTTTTAAGCTTGTAATACACTGTGTGAAGGTGAAGAAGAGAAGGGTAGGCGACGGGTATAGAGGGCAAGATGGGCAAAGGATAAACAGATGGGGAGTCGATGGATAGGAGTATGTGAATTGAATTTCACTCATAAATTAATATCCGTACCCCTCTAACCTACCCACTATCTCCGAATCTCGTATACCCTTTAGCTTTACTGGTTTGCCAATTTTTAAAATGTAAACAAAAGTGCAGTGAAGATTGAAATTACATATTCATTTTTAAGGAAAGCAATTTTTTCATACTTTCAATAATTAATACACAAAACTAATTAAATGCGCTGTACACAGCTACATGCGTAGCTGCATCACGATCGTACGGCACGCGAACCTTATTGACTTGTAGATGAGGCGACAGCCGATACGAACTAGCCGACGGTCAAACCGCCGTACTCTTTATGCGGATATGGGATTGTGTAGAGTGTTCTCTCTATCTTGCTCTACACTGCTATTAATCGTTATCTTGATCATTAATCTTGGCTGGTCGTGGCTGCCAAACTTGCGAATGGCGGGTGCGCAAAAGGCCCCTGTGAAAATGCAATGAAGGAAGTCTATTTATAGTTCTATTATCTTTTTCTGATTTATAAATGTTGAATTGAAGCTTGTGAATGACCCCTCAGATTAAGATTTAGCCATTCACAGGAGTTGTAATTGTATACTAGACTATTACGTGCGCGTGCTAGCGCGCGCTCACTTTTTGTGTTCATTTTTCTCCTTTACTGATCAATTTTCGAATCACTTTTTATCCGTTCGAACTTCTTGACCAATCAAATTCTTGCTGAAATTATATTCACAAAGAATGTATTCAGTGAACGTAATTCAGTATTTTGAAGAAAAAAAAAAATAATTTTGTACAATGACATTTCCGGGTTCTTTCACGGCCATTTTTTAAAATGTGAGCATCAATATACATCGCTAAATCATTAACAAATTAATACCTATAATTTAGAAAAATCCTGTTTTGATCCCATTCTCAGTCCTCAATATCAAAATCATTGAACACTAGTTTATGTTACTTGATATAGAAAAATTGAAATTAAATATCCTCAATATCAAAATCATTGAAAATTAATTTATGTTACTTGATATAGAAAAATTGAAATTAAATATTCATGTTATTTAATTTTGTAAAAAAAATAATTAGCCAATACTTTACTAATCATTTCATAACACAAGAAGCATTGAAGAATTATTTTCATTGAATCATTCACATAATGTTTACTTCATATTTTTCTGGAAAAATTTAATTAGTAATAACCCTTAAAACTATTTCAGAGAAAATTTAAATATATATGCACATAATTTCGAAATCAAGATTCAGATAGGGGAAAGCACCCTACAGTAGATATTCATTTACAGTAGGTAATCGTATTTAACTGGAAAACTGACAACAAATGTTCATCACTTTTGCTAGTATAACGTTTCAGCAAGGATACTATATCTTCTGACGAAGTTTTATTGAAATTTTACAATTAATTAATGCTTCAGAGCAGAAAATTTATTTTTAACCTGAAAAAAAATTTCACCTCTTCTTTATTCACACTTTGTAACTGAATGAAACATTTTCATGACACGTTTATACATTAGAATCAAAGCTTGAAGTTTAATGAACAATATTTGAGGACATTTTATTGGATATTACATTTTCCAACAGTAGATAACCAACAGTAGATCATCGTAAAATTAAGATATACTTTCTTGGATTAAGGTATGTAGAAAAGCTGCACTTTTCTGTCATCGCAAGTCAGGTTAAATTATATGAAGATTAAATATCTCGTACCAATCGCACCAACCTTACGAAATATCAGAGATAAAATGTCAATAATTTAAACTTTTGCGTTTCTTTGCAAAATAATCATAGTTTCAACTATTATTTACTCAATACATTGATTTTAATTGTAAGTATACTGATGATAAATGATAATTATTTAGAATTGAGTATTCTAACTTGCCCAGGAGCAACACCAGACACGATTATCTATTGATGGACAAAGGTGTCAAAATCGTACCCTTGACCTGGTCTAATAAAAATGTTTAATACAGCTAATTAATTAATTTCGTGGTATTTTTTTCTATGAGAATACTTAATTGAATATGTAAGCTTTATTTAACAATGATCATCTTTCTTTATTCTTGGGAACTGATGCAGTTAAATGCTGTTGATTTTTTCCCTATTTACTGTAGGATGGTGTCCCCTACTCACATCACAACATCGCAAAAGTAAAAAAAATGTATAATTGTAGTATTTCAAAGACTAACAAACTTTTATCATACGAATTATAGTCAATAGTCAATTACACAACCTTGAAGTAAATAATCCGCTTATGTTACCTAATAAAAAGCAATTAAAATTCAATCAACATATAATTTGAAATTATTGAAAAAAAATCAGCTAACAATTAATTAATCTGTTTATAACATAAAAAGTATTCAACTATAATTTTCATTCAAACATTGTAATGATTTTTATTCCACATTTAAAAAAAATATTCACTATCATTTCTGAAAATTTAATATATTAGTAACCTACCATACTAATTTCAGAAAAAAAACATATTCACAAGAATGTTGAAAATTGAATGCGGACAATCGTTTCACAACATCAGCATCATTTAAAAAATAATGTTACTGGTAGTATTTCAAATTTGAATAAACTTTTTTCAAATTATATCCAGTATGCTATTACATGATCTGAAAGTAAATGATTAATTTGTTTCTGAATTTGAAACAATTTAAATTCAATCTTTATGTAATTCAATATTGTGGTAAAAATTAATCTGCTAATAATTAATTAAGCAGTTCACAACATAAATACCCTCAAGAAATTATGTTCAAAGAAACAATCAAATTATTTTTACTATGTCTTTTTTTTAATTTTAATTTTAATTTCTGAATATTTCGATTTATTAATAAGCTTTTGAAAAAATTTCACAAAATTAGAGTTCTAATAGAATCAAGAATTAAGCAATCATTAAAGAACATAAAAAGCATTGCACAAATATTCTCATTTAAATATTCAATTAATTTTAAGTTCATATTTCTAAAATTTTTAATTGCATCACTTAAAATTTAAATTATTGATAACCTCTTCAAACATTTTGAAAAATTATATATTATTCAATATTCAATTACGTAACCTTGAATTGAATGATCAATTTATGTTATCTAATTAAAATTAATTGAAACTCAATATTTATGTAATTCAAATTTGTGAAAAACATTAAATTGATTAATCAGTTTAGTACATGGAGAGTATCAAATAATTATTTTCACTAAAACATTCAAATAATTTTTACTTCATACAGTTATGAGAATTTGAATTCATGTATTAATTATTGTTGTTCAAATAAATATGAACGTGAGCTTTATTTTTAAGTTTAAGGATTTGCCTAAATTATTAGGAAAAAGGAATATTTATGATAATTTCATTATTAAATTTGAAGTTCCTTTTAAACTAATTCCAGGAAAAATGAAAGCATATTTACATATAATTTTGAAATTTGAATTCAGATACTCATTTCGTAACTTAAAAACAATTGGACATTTATGTAACTGGAATAGGGCTACTTTAAATATAAATAAATTTTTGTTATACAAATTATAGCCAATATTTAATAACATAATCTCAAAGTGAATAATCAATTTATGTTACTTGATTAAAAAATATTAAATTTCAATCTTTATGTCATTTGATATTGTGAACAAAATTAATCAACTAATTCTTAATTAATTAGTTCACAACATAAAAAGTATAAAAAATTATTTTCATTGAAACTTCCAAATAATTTTTACATCATATATTTTTCTTCAAATTTGCACTTTTCTTTTATTAAATTCAATTTATTAAAAATGTTTAAACTAATTCCAGAAAATGCAATTTTCAACAGAAAGAGTTAATATTTAATTAATAAGTTCAGAACATAGAAAGCATTTAGTAATTATTTTCATTAATATATTAGAATAACTTGTATTTAATATTTATCTGAAAAAATTCAATTATTAAAAACCTTTCAAAGTAAATCCAGGAAAAATTGAAACATATGCGAATATAATTTTGAAATTTTAATACAGATACTTCACAATCCACAATATTGTTCGTATTTTGAAAATTATGAAATTGAAGTAGAGGTATTTTAAATATAAATAAACTTTTATTATAAAAATCATATCCAATATTTGATTAAACAACGATTCCTTCTATACCACAATCTTACACAAGATGGAGGTTCCCTTTTTTCAAATGAAAATAAACAGTTCTTTTGACAAAAACATTCGAATAATTATTACTTCGCATTCTTCTGAAAATTTGAATTAATAATAATCTTTTTAACTAATTCTGTAGAAAAGTAAAAAATATGTACATATAATATTGAAAGAAGAATTCAGATACTAATTTCACGAATTCAACAAATTTACAAAAATTATACAATTGGAATAGGGGTATTTCAAACAGGAATAATCTTTTATCATAAAAATTACGATCAATATTCAATTGCATGGTCTTCAGTTAAATAATCAATTGATCAACCTAAAATAAAGAAATTAAAATCTCCTTTTTATGTAATTTAACATCGAAAAAAATTAATCAGCTAATGATTAATTAAGCTGTTGACAACGTAAAAAGCATTCAACTATAATTTTCATTCAGAATTCAAACAATTTTTAGTTTACATTTCTTTTAAATTTTTACTTTCATTTCTCAAAATTTGATTGATTAGTAACCCTATTTAGTAACTCCGGAAAAAATTGAAACATGTTTGCATATAATTTTGAAAATTAAATTCAGATAATCATTTCACAAAATCACAAAAATTGACCAAAATTACTAAATTTTAACAGAGGTATTTCAAATGTAAATAAACTTTTATTGTACAAATTATAGCCAATATTCAATTACATAACCGTAAAGTTATAGTAATAGTGAATTTCTAAGAAAGTTCCACCCATATGTAGCACTTTGATTGTAAATGCGAATTTACTCGATAATGATCATGGTATATTAAATTTACTACACGTATATGCATATTGCTTGCATATATTTACAGTAAAGTTGCTGGAGAAATTATTAATAGAGTAGGGTTCTTACCTGAGAAAGAAGTAACTATCCTGTGTAATAGTACATTGTGCGCCAAGGAACTTAAGTCGGTCATTATACGCCGCGTGTGCGTTTTCAAGCCAAGTCTTAGACGAGCGCGAAGCGCGAGGCGGAGACGAGTATTGCAAACACACAAGGCGTAATGACCGACGTAGTTCCATGGTGCACATTATACAATATACACCAAGGGCATGATTTGCAAGTTTTTTGCCCCCGATTATCATTTATCACAGGGTAGGTCTGACGTAGCGAGTCGAATCGGTACAATTCACTTTTAGCGCCGGTTAACAAGATTTTACTAAGCCGGTTGATATTTAGGCCAGGCGGTACGTAGTTTTGTTTGGCAATAATTCCGACTAAAGAAATTATGGTTTTAAATTGTTTTTTGGGTCAACATAAGGAACCGTTTTCGTTATCCCCCTCCCCCAACCTCTGCGTATCTTTTGGCAGTGGCGTAAACTTTCGAAAAACAATTTTTTATTCTTAACTCGTTTATTTATGGTTTTTTTCGCAAACTCCGCGTCTACAAAAATTAAAGTACATAAAATTCTCCACAAAAAAGGTTCACTTGATTTTTTTCATACGACCCATATTTTTCGAATAATAGCCGGGCAAAGTCCAAAAATTTGTAAAAAATGTTGAAAACTTGCACTTATACTAGTTCTGGAATGACGCTGGATAAATTTATGCACTAATTGTCGGTAAGATCAATGTTAATAAATAAATAATATATTTACAACTTATTTTTCATTGTTTATAAATAACTTTATTAATGGAATCAATGTTTTCATTACATACGGTTTTCACAATTGCAAGCCTACGTATGAAAGTATTTGAGACCACTAACTCAAAAATGTTAGAGAATAGCTTAGTCCCTTAGTCGTTGGAATGTTGAGAAACATCTGCTCTATTGGGTGAACGTGTATTCTACAGCAAGCTTCAAGTATCCTCATAAAGTATCCGAACACATTCTGTTTCTTCACGCATTCAGTGGATGCCATACGACTTCGGCGTTCTACAGACAAGGCAAGGTAAAATTGGTTAAACTCTTGCAAAAAAAAGAGAACCTGCAAAGAGCAATGCAAGTTTTCAAAGATCAACAGACATCGCAAGATCGCGTGGATGAAGCAGAGCAAATATTCATAAAAGCGTTGTATGGAATGGAGGATGAATCCCCACTGAATACATGCAGACATCAGTGCTTCATTAAGACTTTATCTAAGACTGCTTGCAATCTCGCATCTATTCCACCAACCGAAGCAGCAGCGAGGCAACATTCTCTCCGAACCTACCATCAGGTTCAACAGTGGTTGGGAAACACGAAAAGTCCGGCAGATTGGGGTTGGAAAAGAAGCAAGCATGGCCTAACACCAATCCCCACCCTCAAAGACGCGGCTCCTCAAGAACTGCTTCAGTGAATTTCTTGCAAATGCACCAAAGGTTGCGAAGCAGCCTGCACTGGCAGAAAAGCTGGACTGCTATGCTCAACGATTTGTGGCAACTGCCGCGGCCAATCTTGTACAAATATCAAGGAGGATGAGGACACCAGCGACATTGACGACAGAGTCGGTATACAACTAGAGCGCTTTTTGAGAGATGAGAACGACGAAGGGCTTCATTCAGAGAGCGAGTCAGCTGAGTCAAGCGGTGATGATGAGGATGTCAATGAACAGGAGAGTAGAGGTGACCTGATGGAGGCCGAACCTCAACCATCGAGCTCAGGTGTGAGAGCATCTGAGCGAAGACGAAGGCAGGACGAGCCTTCCACCGATGATGATGACAACGAACAGGAGACTAGAGGTGACCTGATGGAGGTCGAACCTCAGCCATCAACGTCAGGTGTAAGAAGATCCAAGCGTGGAGGAATGCAGGATGAACCTTCCACATCCACCTTAAAGGATCACCGGCTTCCGAAGAAAGAAAAATTCTAAATGAATCAGTCGGCTGAAAATTTTGTTTGGTAAGCCTCACAAATTTGCAAATATTTATATATACCGTAAGGTCAAATTCATACAGATCACAGGAAAGCGTAAGTGCGAGTGAGACGTTATAATAACATAAGAGCATCTCTTTATCACTCTATGTTATGAATGGTATGAATTTGATCTTACTTTTTATATATAAATTACATAATAATTCTACATACATTTTGCTGGTTACAGCCACGCACTTGTCATTTCAGTCAGCACTTGCTGAAAGTGGTGAGCCCTGTTCTACGCCAATGGTATTCGTCGTTTTTATATTTAATTACAATGATCTTGATTAAATTTTTTGGTACGCCTGTGACATTCTGGATTTTTTACATTCCAACGACCAAGCTATTTTCTAAAATTTTCGACTTAGTGGTCTCAAATACTTTCATACATAGGCTCGCAATTGTGAAAATCGTATATAATAAAAACATTGCTTCCATTATTAAAGTTATTTATAAACAATGAAAAATAAGTTGTAAATATATTATTTATTTATGAACATTGATCTTACCGACAATTAGTGCATAAATTTATCCAGCGTCATTTCAGAACTAGTATAAGTGCAAGTTTTCAACATTTTTTACAAATTTTTGGACTTTGCCCGGCTATTATTCGAAAAATATGGGTCGTATGAAAAAAATCAAGTGAACCTTTTTTGCAGAGAATTTTATGCACTTTAATTTTTTTACATGCGGAGTTTGCAAAAAAACCATAAATAAACGAGTTATAAATAAAAAACTGTTTTTCGAAAGTTTACGCCACTGCCAAAAGATACGCAGAGGTTGGGGGAGGGGGATAAGGAAAACGGATTCTTATATTGACTCAAAGAACAATTTAAAACCATAATTTCTTTAGTCGGAATTATTGCCAAATATGACCTTTTTTTTTGCTCTGCCGCCTGGTCTAATTTGCTCGTCTGAACATTTTTGAAAATATGAAAATTTTGGATATTTTTTAAAATTTGTAATTTTTTGGGGGATTTGAGTAATTTTTGAAAATATCTATAATTTTTAAAAGTTTCTCGAATTTCGAAAAAATTTCAAAAATTTACTCCCCCCTCCCTCCACCCCCTAACCCACCCTCGACACCCCTCTGTACCTCCCCCTTTATCTGTAGGTTTATCATGTACGATAAGTATTGCTTCAATGCTCCAATTATACGCGGATTATAATGGCTAGTAGATAGTGGTGGGAGCAGTACAATAATGGCCCCATTATTGTACACTACAATAATGAGGCCATTATTGTACCGTGTCTTGAGGTGGTAGGTAGCAGGGGGTATTCATACAATTCCCATGAGCGAAAACTCATAGTCATGAGAAAATCTTTTTCAATAAAGTTCAGCAACTGTATCTTTTGCTGATCTGAAGCCATTACATATGGTATCATCCACTTTGCGTTTACCATGATCTTTCCATAGTCATTGGTAAGACGTTTTGTTCCTTCCGGGATGTCGAGCCATCCTGCATTCTCCATAAAATTAATTTGTCCAGGCGTAAGTGAGACGTAGTTTTTTATGGTGCTAGTGAGACCGACATTTTTGCAACGATCAATCTCAATACCATTCAGTTCAAAGCGACCTTCATAAAACAGATAGCAGATGGCATTGCTCACTAGTGTTGTAGCAGTAACAGCTGTAACTCCATCAGGCCTTGTTAGTCTTCCATACACATGCAGTGAACTCTTGCTGGGTAGTATACACAAATCTTGATGCTGGACAGCAATTCTAATTTCATCGCTGTTGTTGAATGATGATGAGGCATAAGGCTGATGTGCATGAATCTCATAGTGAGCTATAGACTCATCGAAGCTCACTGGTGCTTGAATGTTTAGTATTTGTTCCATTTTTGTTGCAACAATAGGAGATGATGAATATCTTGAATGGGCGCTTCAGTTTCTTTTTCCACGAGATTTGATCTTCAGACCAAGCTGTGTCAGAAAGAGCACGTTCTGAAGTGTTAGCCTCTTGCGTGCTGCTTGAGAACTGGCTTGCATTTGACATGTTGACGCTCTTATATAGACTCCTTTGTGATTGTAAACGATTCCCATTAGGATGATTTGATGTGTAGTCGTATTGTTATAACCTCTCCTCGAAAATTTACCAAATCTCCATCCTGATCAACAATGCGGAGCTGAATTTGATGTTTTGTCTTCACGGCGATCGGAAGGTAAATGACGCGTGATGGTACTTCAACGATCTTATATCCTGGTGGTACAACAGGAAAAAATTCATGAATCGTGTGCACTTGACGATTGTTGATGTAAGCTCCCGTAGCGATATTGCACTCGACTCGTAGAGCGTTAACATTAAGAATAGCCACAAGTAGATCAGAAGTATGAGTGTTAATCGCTGCTTAATGTGTTACTATTTGGCTTAATGTTAATTGTAATGCCATCAATTGCTAGAGCCTTCTGGACGTAACTCTCAATATCTTCAATCTCATAGCTCCCAGTAGGTATGGTCACTACTCGATTAATTGACATAGATTTTATTGTTTCCAGTGTCAACGTTAGGAATCGAATTGAATGTGAGCAGTTCAAAGAGTCCAAGTGCATAGTTCTTATGAGAAGAGAGTTCTATTGGTGGAAAATACTCTGCATCTAGCACAGAAGAGTATCCTGTTATCGTGAGAGTAAATGATTCATCCATGATGATGTTCTTCTCCGTACTGACTCCATTCAGTTCATCACACATTCTCATATGGACAGTATTTATCTTCTACATGTAGCTGGCCACATAGAAATTTTAAGCACAAGTGTCCACATTCAACACTGTCATAGTCCGGATATCTGACATGATTGTACTTTATTACGCTACCAACTATCAAAGTATAGGACATTATCACCGATCTTTTTATAGGTTACCCAGTGGGTACCAGGGCCGTCACTATCATCAAGATTGACAATAGCTGATTCAATTTTGTTAGGTACCTTCAATGGTAGTTGATTACGCATAAATACTCCACGAAAATGTGCAATTTTTAGAGCTTTAACATACTTGAACAGATCGGTATCAGTGAATGCATGGTGAGGTAGCTTCACTACAAGTTTTTTTACGCCGGTCTTAGACGAAGAGCCCGTCAATTTCGATAAGGTTTTATTTCAAGATCTAATCCTTTTCTGTAGGGTTTGAGGTGTAAACCTCTTCCTAAACCAATAGCCTCCATTGAATTGTTATGACGTTGAGCTTCTGCCAGTTGTTGCTTGGCTGCGCTAGCATCGTTTACCGCCTTATCTACACCTGCTTCTCCACCAGTGAGAGCTCCAAGTGCACTGAGTCCAGCGAAAATTGGAATCCATGGCAAGACACCACCAACCTTTGAAGGTATTGTCAGGATACGTGGATTTTGGACTTGATGTTTATCACCTATGCTTTTGACAGCTTCCCGTGCACCTCTGATTGCAGACTTGGTGGCCCCTTTGCATCACTACTTCGTTTCATTGCCTTCTTAGCTGCATTCACAACCTTTCTAAATGCTATAAGCTTATTTTTTGTAGCCGGTTTCTTTTTCGAATTGGGTTTCCTCTTCTTTAAACTGGGTTTCTTCTTTGAATTGACCTTCTTCTTTGAAATGAGTTTCTTCTTCAACCCCATACCGAGTTTCGCTTTAGCATTCATCACGTTAGTTATTGCTAGTGCTGCCGCTTTCTCATCAATTCCGGCGTCTTTGGCAAAAACAAGCTGCCAAGCTTTACTGGCTAGTACACGATCTGCAGCGTTTCTCGTTTCAAAGTTTTCACGATTTTGCGAGTATGCAATGTCGTGTTCTTTACACGCTGCATCTAAAGGATTGACACCAGGATTACGTCTAGTAAGTCGTTTGGCTAGCTTAGTACCTGGACCACAGTATTGGTAGCCAGGCAAGTGCAACTCAAACGGCAACTTGTTGATGACTTTGTTGATTAATCCTTTACCTCGATGATGATGATTGAGTGACACTTTGTTCGCTTCACGGTGCACAATCATTCCATACTCTGCGTAGGTTAGAACGCAACTGATGTAAAAGCTATATAAGGGCTGTATTTATAGCTTTCACAACAGTCGAGATCAAGATGCGGTTCAAGACACAGCCTATTAAACTTCCGGTCGTTAATTTTGACACCCTTGTCCAATCAGAAAAGAAGAAGGTGAAACGCCATGGCAGTCTACTACCAGACAGCTTTCGCGCCGTGTTTTGTGGACCTTCAAATTGTGGCAAAACAAATACATTACTTGCCCTAATCCTACATTCAAACGGATTTATATTTGATAATGTCTACATCTACTCGAAATCCCTCAAACGACCAAAATATAAATTCTTGGAGCGTGTGTTAAATAATCTAGACGGCGTTGAATATTTTCCTTTCGATAAGCATGAAGAAGTAATACAACCAAATGAAGCTCAAACAAATTCTGTAATTGTATTCGATGATGTGGCCTGTGAGAAACATGATAACATTAGAGCCTTTTTCTGTATGGGTAGACACGCTCATGTTGACAGTTTTTACTTATGTCAAACCTATGCTCGAATTCCTAAACATCTAGCTCGAGATAATGTCAATCTGTTGATACTCTTCAAGCAGGATGAAAGAAATTTAAGACATGTGTATGACGATCACGTGAACACTGATATGAGTTATTCTCAATTTCGAGACTTATGTTCAGCATGTTGGAATACTGACAAGTATGGATTTGCTGTCATTGACAACGACAGCGATCTCAACAATGGTACATACAGAAAAGGATTTTACTGTTTTATCTCTCTATGAATACAAGTTATGTGGTAAAAATCTTATCATTATGTATTGAGACATTCACACGTCAACATGTTAAAGTTTCACAAAGAGAAGAAGGTTTTCCGTCAAATCGCAAAAGCTAGTGAGGCGATTTGACGTAAACATCGAATGCTCAAAATGGGTAAAGAAGACACTGAAAAAATAAAGAGTGAAACGTTTAAGCCAATCGTCATGCCACTGCAGAAACTGGTGGATATATCTAATCCTTCAATCAAGAAAGAAGATGAAAAAAATGAGCATGAAACGAAGAAATATGAAGAGGAGGAAGAGGAGAATGATAACGCTTCCTTCATGACAGCTGATGGAGATGAAGAGCAAGATAGAACCATGCTTGAAGAAGCATAGTTCATAGTTCATAGTTCACAAGTTTCTTAGAATGCTGCAACAAAATAGAAAGCAGTATTTGGATATGGTTTATGGGGTGCGTAAGCACAGTGATGGCAGCCTTATGATTGGTGATAAACCTATTAGTTTTGAGGAAGAATATGTTCACGTCAATGATGAGCAGTATCTGAAAACCGTTATTCTGCTTGAACTGCTATTTAGAAAAACTCCCGAAGAGTCATCTATAAGCAATGATGATCTAAACAATTATAAGGAAATATTGATTGCTACAAATGCACATAAGAAGCGGTACAGCACAACTGAACCTATTCGCACCAGCCAAAATATCAAGTACAAAAACTTTATTGCAAAAATGTTCAACGTATCACGCAGACGACCCTCAACTAGTGGAGGTTCCCTACCACAGTATATGGTAGCAAGAAAAAATGTAAAGACTGATAACATCTACTGGGATGACCCTTACGAAATAGTTGATCGTCTTCGTATACTCCTAGCGTCTCAGGCAGCTGGCAATCCGAGTCACAACAATGAAATTATATCAATTATTGCGGAATTGCGGGAAGCTGAAATCATATATTAGGAGTGTACGCTATCGTCAGTATCACGATGGGTGTCGACGTGTTTGGACGTAATCTGGATCGAACCAATTTAGCAAGCCGTGGGCCGCCTGGTGTTAGATTCAAGATTACCTCCGATGGCCATTACGACGTGGACGGCAAACAACTTTGTAACGTTAGGGAAGCCAAAGAACAATACGACGCAGTCAATTTCGGACTTGTGCAGCGTATTGTGCAAAACGAGATACGTACAGTGTATCAAGTCACATCATCTATGCGATCAGAGATTGACAATAATAATTTTATGATACGTTTACTCGAAGAATCAATCAACGAGAAACTGAAAAACCTGCAGATTGACACCCAACAAGACTTTTCAGTCCGTAACACTGAACTCATTGCTCAGTTGGACGCTCGATTAAATGCACTCGAGAATGGACAACAAGAAATTGGCAGTAGTCGCAGAACTGCATAAACCTGCTAGAAAGAATTATCCACGTCGTCGCGTGCAAATGCGTGGTATAGACGAGACGTGGCAGGCAGATTTAGTTGAAATGCTACCCTATGCCAATGAAAATAATGGCTACAAGTATTTACTTACCATCGTAGATATTTTCTCTAAGTACGCATCGGCTGTTCCTGTTAAAAGCAAGAATGGACCAGGTGTGACTTCAGCAATGCAATCTATACTTGTGCAGGGTCGTGTACCAAAAAACTTACGCACTGCTGAAGGCAAAGAATTTTATAATTTATATTTTACACAACTTATGCAACGATACGGCATCAATCTCTACTCAACGCATAGTAATCTGAAGGCATCAATCTGTGAAAGATTTAATCGCACATTTAAGAATAAGATGTGGCCACAATTTAGCTTAAGAGGTAATTATAAGTGAATAGACATTTTACCTGCTCTTATCTCCAAGTACAACAATACCAA
The DNA here is from genome assembly GCA_932178445.1 of Andricus quercusramuli. NCBI lineage: Eukaryota > Metazoa > Arthropoda > Insecta > Hymenoptera > Cynipidae > Andricus > Andricus quercusramuli. Next base: position 39,782 of record CAKNXH010060357.1, read on the forward strand.
TCATTGCGCAATCGGTATGAAGCCAAAAAATGTTACTGCCGAGGATGAAAAAGAACTTATGCAACGCTTAAGAAAACTACGAAATATACCCAGGAGAAGGCCAAAGATCAAAGTTGGTGATAGAGTGCGAGTCAGCAAGCACAAGCATGTCTTTGATAAAGGATACACTCCTCACTGGACAACAGAGATATTCACTGTGGATCGGGTTATTTCAACGAATCCAGTGACGTACAGGATCAAAGGCTATCAAGAACAACCTATCGCTGGCGGATTCTATGAACAAGAAATTCTCAGAGTTAAGCATCCAGACGTATACCTTGTAGAAAAAGTAATCAAGAAGCGTGGCAGCAAAATATTTGTAAATTGGTTAGGTTTTGGTAGCTCACACAACAGTTGGATTGATAAATCAGACATGTAATCAATGTTGAAGCAATGTTGAATCAACTCTGTGCAATGTTGAATCAACGTTTGTGCAATGTTAAATCAACTTTGTGCAATGTTGAATCAATTTTTATGTATTGTTGAATCAACTTTTGTGTAATGATGAATTAACTTTTGTGCAATGTTGAATCAACTATGTGCAATGTTAAACCAATGATGAATCAATGTTCAATCAACGAAGTACCAATGTTGAGACAACGATGAATCAATGTCGAACCAACGATGAATGATGAAGCTATGAAATTGCGTGTGTTGAATTTTTATTACGTCTACGCTTGTTCTAACTAGATGTAAAGTTTCTATAAAGAAAGAGCAATTCATATACACGTATATTATCTTTCTTCATTCAGTTAAACCCTGATAACTCCTTTTTACAATTATTTACAATATGAAAACCTTTAAAGCACTATTTACAACTAATCTTGCACAAGACGATCTGAAAGTTCTCTATCATTTTCATTTAAAACCTCATCGTCATCCATTGCGCTAATTTTATAATGTCCCCATGCTAGTGATCATACATCATACATACATTGCGTTCTAATTCGAATAATTGAATTTCGCAAACAATCGCAAACCTTGACTATGCCAGCTTTTACCCCTTTTACTTTTTTGACAAAATCTGCACCATTCACGCGAATAATATACATTTTGCTCCGCAAGCCAGCAAATTTTGTTATTATTTTGCCATTCCATTCATCTTTTATCAAACCTAACACTTTTTTGTTGACTTTCGGCATTCCAAAAACATTGTCTCGAGGGTAGTCGGATGTGTCAAACTTGACAATATCTTTCTTCATATCGTAGTAAATATCTGCACATTTCACTTCATAAATCAAACCATCTGTATCTGTGTACAAGATTTTACAATTGATACCATATTTTGGACACATATAGCTGAAGTGAAAGTCATAAATAAAAATTTTTGATTCATCCAGCACTGTAAGCCCCACATGGATTGGCTTATTGAATAAGACTTCTGCCTTTCTTAACTCTATAGCCACGATATTTTCGCTGAGAATGGCTCGACTATGAAAGTTAGGTTTAGCTATGAGGGCTTCTGCTCCATATCTACCCTCCTACTTTGTCACCATTTTTACATTGACATGTTTGCGTACTTTCTCCATTGTCTTACCGTAAACTGCATTATTCATCAGTTTGTATAAGTTCTTTTGAAATTCATTTGTAGCATCTGCTCTCATTTTAGTATTAAAATCAATATAACTTCTGAGCCATGTTGATTGGTTAAACTTAAGTACTCTACGAATTCTGATCAAAACAAGACCATTTGCTAGAGCATGCTCTAGAGCCCGATAATGGAGAACGTACTTTTTTTCAGTAGGAGAGTACATAAAAGCTTCTCTTGGCTAGAACAAGGTGGTTTCAAGTGTTCTGGACAGAATCGTGAATCATTATGCTGATCATGAAACTCGGGTGGATAGTATAAATCAACTTCTAGTATATAACCAACGGGTCAATCATCTGGTACATTAAAATCAAAATTTATCAAACCTGTGAACCACTCGAAACCAACGTATGGAAGAGGTTGTCGCATCGCCCAACCGAACAGGTTATTTGCATCAAAGTATACAATGTAGATAATCTCCCTACTTTCATTGAAAACTGTCATATATTTGTTGTTGGCAACGGCATATCGGTTAGGGCATCGACTTACCTCACCACGTTTGCCTTGCTCCATCATCAACAACATATCAATATCAGTGAGGAGTTTCAACCTAACATTTGTATATTTAAGCATGGCGTCCCATGTAAAGCCAGGACTCGTGTAGTAGTGAGCTGGATGAAGTCCATACGCCTCGAGACACTGTTCCCGGAAACTTTCGAAGACATCAACCAGGAGTCGGATGTCCGTTTTCATATACAGCTGGACATATTCACCTAGAATTTTTACATAGAATGCACAACATACCTGCTGTGCGTGTTCATAGTCCTCATCAGATTTTGATGAATCATTTAGAGTACTGTAGAATTTTTCCTTTGGTGGAAGTTGATGTTCCTTTAATTTCCCAATCGAATCCAGGTATTTATAAGGAAGAACACCCTTCCTCGTGAGAAGTTCAATTTTATCTTTTACAGTTCCAGAAAATACTGAATTAACAATTTTATACGCGATGAAATACGACGCAGTGTTCACAGATCGTGGGAGCTGGCGGCCCCCACCACGACTCCCGTGTGGGAGCAACACACGTAAACTCCGCGCGTCAGTGTATCCCCACTCCGTCACTTGATTCCAAGCTCCGCGGCAACGAAAATTTGTCGGTTCGGATGATTTCACTGTCTCCTTCGTGCTCTTTCGTTTGATTTCGGTGGCGGCTTGGGGTCGGCCATGAAGATGGGTTCGTCGTTGAAGCCGAGGATTGTCGAGAATGCACGATTCTTAACTTGTAATTTCTCATTCTCGGCGACTGGGCTATTTTCAAGATTTTTCAGCTTTTTCAGATTTGGAGAATTGGAGGATTTGGAGGTTAGAGTCGACTTTTGTTTACAAACAAAGTTTGACAACCTCAAAAAAGCTAAAAAA
>CAKNXH010060357.1:50940-66059 GCA_932178445.1 Andricus quercusramuli
CACCTCTAATAAATCAATTAAAATATAATTTTATAAGAGTTCTTAAGAAAAGCACTTGAATTTTTGGTTATACTTAGGTTTCATCACCCTTACTGTATATAATTATATTAAAGTTGAATGATTTTTGTTAGCTCATCTGATACTTTAATTGAAATTAAATATAATAAGAGTCCCTAATACAATAATAAAAATAAAACCCTTCATTTTCAATTTGAAGTTTTAATTTATCGAATTTAATAAGAGTTCCTAAGACAAGCACCTGAATTTTAAGGTTATACTTTCGTTTCATTGCCCTTATTGTATATAATTATATTGAAGTTAAATGATTTTAGTTATTATATCTAACAACTCAATTAAAGTTAAATATTATAAGAGTTCCTAAGAGAAGAATAAAAATAAAGACCTTTTATTTTCAATTTGAAGTTTTTATTTATGTTCTCTAAATGTTATAAAATTAAAAAGGTGCTACATGCACAGACGCAAAATATAACAATACGATAATAGGTGCTACGTGCATAAACGCAAAATATAGAAGTATCAAAACAGTTCCTCAAAGCATAAACACACAAAATGTAATTTTATTAATTTTTTATCAACCTAAAATGGGTATGATTGAGCGATTGTGCGTTTGGGTGCAATAACGATGTTTCACTTGTTTCCCATATCTAATAGATAATTTTGAGGTTTTGAAGCTCGAAATGTAAGAACACCGTTATTAAACTCAAACACTCAATTGCTTAGTTCAAAGTATGTGATACTTAGTCATAGTAAAACGGACTACACTGCTAAAATGCTAAGCTTTGGAATACTGAATGCTTAAAAAGAAAAATGAATTTATGTTTTAAAGGAATGTAAAATGTTCATTTCAGATCAACAATTGCGTGAACACCTTTGAAGCTTAACCGGTCTAATAGGTTTACCACCACGCGGACCCTCAACTACTTTTCTTTTAAGATCTTTTTCCTCATCAATTTGATTAAAATGTATCTCATCATTATTGTATATATCGGATAACTCAAGAACTTCTTCTGAAATTTCTTGAGCTTCTTCATTGCTCATATCCAGATAAGGCAATGAAGTTCCGAGGTCTTCATATTGTTGTAGAGAATTTCTTTTCTCCGTCTGAGGCGTAGTTTTCAAATGCGCCGCTGGTAAGGACATCGAAGGCCTATGGGTATCTGGATTTGATGCAGTTGAGCATCCTGGCTTCGGCGTGAGCTCTGGCGCTGTCCTTTGCGGTACCCGGTAAGAAGAAAAGAATTCAAAAAAATTCAGAATTCTGAATTCTCATTAATACGTGAATTTTCCTCCATCGAAAGTTCCACCATCGAGTAGACAAAAAAGCAGACCTATTCCTTTTAATCGACTTAGAAAAATATAATGGAAGCGTATTGGGAGGAATTATAAAGTGGAGAAATTTAAAAGAAAGAATAGAAAGGAATAAAATAATGTCAATGTTAAGGCGCAACTGCGAATTGAAATAAATTAATTTTTTAAATGAATAAATATTGTATTATATTTATAAATTACAGGTGAAAAAAAAAGAATTTTGGTGAATTATGTGAACGTTTTTTTATTAATCTGTTTAACAGAAACATATTTTGACCGATTTCAATTAAATCTGTCTTGGAACACATTTAAATTATATTAAAATTATTTTTTGATGTACGTGCATGGATTACACAACCACAAAAAAGTATACGAAGCCAAAAAACGATCTATCCAGCATAGTCGAAATCAAATTTTTGAGAATTTCCTGCCTACCTTTTTTTTTGGTTTGAATTTGGATTTTTGGAAGAAGAGGATATGTTTAGTAGCCAACTTGCAATTAGAAGGAATTAAAATAATCGAAAATAAAGCATGTAACTATGAAATTAAAAATAACCATGACAAAAAAAATGGAAATTTTCAAACTTATGTTGCACACGGAGGAATAGAAATCATGTAAGTGCACGCATTTTGTGGACGGATTAGAAAGAATTAAATTATTCCAAAATACAGCATGTAGGTATGGAATTAAAGAAAAGCATGAGAGGTGTGTCTACTGCTCGCATTAAGAGGAATTAAAAAAATGGAAAATATGTTCGCCTGTATGGAACACAACACGAGTAGCGTTCGTTAAGGAAATACAAAAGAATTGATTTCAGAAATAAACCTATTCTTTCGTTGGGCACTTCTCCCGATGGAAAATTAGCACATTCAAAAAAATTGAATAATGCTCACTCTTTCGTTTGAATATGAAAGTATTAATTTTTTCGAATTCTTCTCTTCTTACCGGGTACCTGCACAATATTCAGAGAAATCTGAAGAAAAAAAAATCATGAAGAATTTGTATTAAAATTAGGGTTTCAAATTAATTTTAATTATTTTTAATTTTTTTCGAATTAATTTGAATTTTTTTTTAACGATTGCGAAGGGTCTCCTTCCTTCCCTTGTTGGTATTTTTGGCGATGCCAGAACTCCAAAGTTTCTTTTGAGGTGAGAGAGAGACTCTCCAGTCTTCCAAGGAAACAAAGGTAGGACGTCAAGTGCCCTATCACATAAGTGACCTAGCCCTAACCTAAATCAAAGTGTACATTGTACATATGGGTAATGTCCCTTTTATAACAAAGAAAATAACTTATAGAAATTCTTTTATTTCACACTCATCCACATACTACACACCCAGACTCATTCCTTAAATAGTTGAATTTGAGTTCGTGCTGGCCTTGGAAAGTATCGCGATTATTTTTAACTAATTTATGTATAAAGTCAGGGGAGGATCCTCAACAGGTGGTAAGCCACCTCGTTACAACACCCCCCCCCCCCCCAGACTGACCAGCGGGGCTCCAAAGCCAGCAGTCGTTAGCAATCCGACCTCCAAGTCATCTAGGGTCTGATTAGATTCCGAAGTTTAGACTATATTGGTCGGTTTCCCTTTTTTTAGTGCATTATATGCTTGAGTGTTTCAAGAGTAAGACAATAACAGAAACTAGTTAGTCGAAACAAAGTTTGAGAGGCAACCGTACTCGGAAAGCAAACAACTGAATCAAGAGGGATACATGAAAGAAAAAAAATGAATAAAATAATAAAATAAAATAAAAATCAACGAAATGTAATCTTTGGCAACAATTGACTCGCCCAATCATGACAGTAATCGTGTCTAAAAGAAATGAGATTTGTTAACGTCTGTCATTTACCAGACCCATGATCAGAAAGGTATAATGATAAAAGAAAAGGTTTATTAGACTATATTGATCAAAGTCTGCTATCTACCAGACCCTTTAACAGAAAAGTATTGCTGTATCCCCAAGTTCACCTTCAATTGACAAGTCCTAGTTCAAATGAACTGGTGCAATCTTAAACCATTAGGTGCAATCAGTCTACAAATCATAGTTTCACATGGAATACTCATACTCGGATTCGAATATGTACAACGAAAAAAAAGTAATTGCGGTTAACGGTACCACCTAAAGACTAAACTAAACTTGAAATCTAACGACGAAAATGTTTAAAAATAATTGTGGTTAAGATCCGGTACTCCAAGCAGGGCCGAGACCTGTGTGTCAATTGAAGCGAGTGGTGACGGGCGTTCGAAGTCTCACAAGGGACGGGAGGGACCCGCTTTCTCCAACACAGCTCCAGCGCCGCTGCCGAGTTCCCGACATTGGATCCCTATCTTCACCGTTGGCCTTGAAACAGGGAAGGATTCCGAAGGTTCCCTATTTTCTTGACCTAAGCCGACTACTGCGGCGGCGTCCGTTTTCTTCCTTCTCCGCATCTTCGGCCGTTAATTGCGTCCGGATTAATGGACCAATAATGCTTTAAATCCTTAATATGAGCTTTCTCGATTATTCCGGACTCATCCTGGATTTCATAAACTACCGGACTAATGACTTTTACAACCCTGAACGGGCCTGCATATTTTGGGGATAACTTCCTGGCGACGTAATCGACCGCCGACGACAAAGTATGAGTCTTACGCCAGACGATGTCGCCTACTTGATAGCGAATGTCCCGTCTACGGCGATTATAGTACTTAGCCTGAGGATCCGACGCTATATCCAAATAATGCGCAACTAAATCTCTAAGGGCCGGCAATCGCTTAATCCTACTTTCTCAATCCTCTACAGCCAATGGCATAATATCAGGGGCTCCCTCCTCTTGTCTTCTCAATGACTTTGCCAGCCTAGGCTCTCTACCATAATTTAGGAGTGCCTTTGAAATTAATTTATTCACAAACTCAGTGCCATTGTCAGTGAACAGAACGTCGGGAGTTCCCCATCTGAAAATGACCGCCTCTTCGAACGACTTTTGGACATTAACGGCATTTGCTTTTCTTAGAGGTAAGACCTCTATCCACTTGGTCAACATGTCTTGGAAAACCAAGACATACTGGTAACCAGAACAACTCGGTGGAAACGGACCCATTATGTCCGCCGCTACCACCGACCAAGGTTGCTCGTTTACCCGTTTACCCATCAAACCTACCGGACCTGCCTGGTCTACCTTCATCTTCTGGCAGACTTCACATGCTCTGACATATTCTGCAACGTCGTTGAACATTCCGGGCCAATTATAAAGCAACGAGAGACGTTGGAAGGTCTTATCGACACCTAAGCGTCCAGACGTCGTGGTATCGTGTGCTTCACTAATGGCCATCGCACGAAGCTCCAATGGTAAGACCAATTTCCAGGCCTCCAGATCAGGCAGCAAAGGATCAGTGAGATGGTCTGGGTGGTGATAATAAAGCCTATTTTCCTCTAACTTCCAGTGAGGAAACTGATACGGCATCTTCTGGACCAGTTTTGCCCTTCGAGTGTACCACAAATCATCCGTTTTTCCAATGCCACATACGACCTCTTGATCTGGTTCATACATCCTCGAAAGAGCATCCGGTACATGGTGAACGGCACCTTTTCTGTGCTTAACCTCAAAATCATATTGCAATAATTTAAGGGCCCATCTACCCAATCTACCAGTAGGATACTTCAGGTTATAAAGCCATCGCAAACTACTATGGTCTGAAATCACTATAAAGTGATACCCCTCGAGATACGGTCTAAATTTCTCGACGGCCCATACCACAGCCAGACACTCCTGTTCGGTTACAGTGTAGTTCTTCTCGGCGCCCTGCATAGATCTACTAGCTAAGGCTATGACGTGTTCTTCATCGTCCTGGATCTGGTTGAGGACTGCTCCTAGACCCGTACTGCTTGCGTCAGTTTGCAGGTAGAACGGCAGACCAAAATCTGGTCTAGATAACGTGGGGGCGTTTACCAGAGCTGACTTTAAATCCTGGAAAGCCTCTTCTGGAGCATTTCCCCATTCGAATCTTCGATTCTTCTTTAATAATCGATAAAGGGGTTCAGCTCTGGTGGTAAAATCTTTCAGAAACCGCCTATATCACGACACCATACCCAGAAACCGTGTGAGCTTACGCAAATGAGTAGGAACCGGATAAGATGTTATTGGCTCAATCTTTTCGGGGTCTGGATGCACTTCTGTCATATCAACTCGATATCCGAGATAACGTACCTGACTGCAACCGAACTCGCTTTTGTCTGGATTGACCGTAAGTCCGGCATTTATAAGCACATCCAACACTCTGTCTAACCAATGAATGTGGTCTTCAAAGGTTTCGCTCACTACCATTATGTCATCCATATAGGCAAACGCATATGGCTCAAATTCCGGCGTTATCAGACGGTCCAACAAACGCTGGAACGTTGCTCGAGCTCCCGATAAGCCGAAAGGCATACGGTTAAAGTGGTAAAGCCCCTTACCCGGTACAGGAAAAGCAGTGAACTCCTTGCACTCTTCTGAGAGTGGAATTTGGTGAAAGGCCTGACTGAGGTCAATCTTGGAAATGTATCGTGCGGAAGAAAGTTTATCCAAAATAGTGCTAATGTTCCTTATTGGGTACGCGTCTTTCTTCGCCACCTCATTCCGCTTTCTGAAGTCGATACAAAATCTGTTATTTCTGTCAGACTTCCTGACCATTACTACAGGGTGACACCATTCGCTTTTACTTGGGCTAATAATTCCCTCATCTTCGAGCTTTTGGGCGGACTCTCGCAGGGATTCTTCAACCCTAGGAGAATAACGCCGATAAGCCTGTCCGAACGGAGTATATCCCTGGATATCTATATGGTGATTCACCATGTGTGTAGCAGATAGCCTTGCTGGCATCAAAGGAATTTTCCTTTCAAGAAAATCCTCTAAAGATTTAGCCTCAGATGGCTTTAGTTCCTCTATGCCAGCACAGGCTAGAACAGCTTCACTTGATAGTGAAGCATTGGTAGCTTCCATACGACTATCTGAAAATTCGGATGATAGGGTTGCTTCAGAACCGATTTTCTGACCCTGATACGTTCTCCAAATACCGTTACCTAGTCTCCAAATTCGTGGCTTAAATCTAACATAAAAATCAAACAATTCGACAAAATCGTGACCAAACAAAACCTCATAGTCAAACGTGGGTGCAAAAAGAATCGGCAAACATTTGCTTATACCTAAAAACTTGAGTGGTAAAATGGCCTGTCCAGCAGTTTCCTCAATTACCCCGTTTGGATACATAATTCCTGGGCGTAGCTGATCAGCTAATTTCTTCAATAACGTACTAAACTTCCCAAAAGCTTGCTTGCCTATATAAGTGCAGCATTTGCCGGGATCAAAAAGTCCGTTTCGTGGTTGGCCGTCCACACAAACAGTAATAAATAGGCGCCTCTCGTCAAGTACCATATTCACTTGATCGGAGAGAATCTGAGGGGCCTCTATAACGAAAGTGGAAAGTGATTGGACCCTATCATCACTTGCCCTTATTCGTTTCCCGGTCGGGGTCCAGAGCATCCGCTACAGCTCGTGGAGTATTGACCGGATTTACCACATTTGTGGCAAAATACACTCTTTTGTTTAGGATAGATACGGAAACCGTGTCCTGTCTCATTACAGTTCCAACAAGCGTAAAGCACATCTCTTCGTGTGCCACTAGCGGTAGTGTGCACTGTGCTAAATTGTGTTGGACCTCGTACATTGGAACCCACGGCAGCAGTCGATGAATTCGATGCTTCAGTGGCCTGGGTACCCAATGGAGGGTATGCGAAATTAGCTGGCATCATTTGTGCCTGAGGAAAGCTGGGATAATAGCCGTAATTGAAGAAGGGCGGATAATATCCGAAAGGATTGGGCACAGGGGATGCCTGTACCTCCGGGGGGCCTATTACGGCGCAAGCGCTACTTAGATTGTTATCTGGATTATTATTGGTGAGGTTGGAACCTGCACCACCACCATTCTTCTTGCCGCGATTTTTACCACAACCTCCACTACCTTGCTTCTTATTGTGATTTCCATTATAATTATTATTATTGACACTACTCTCATTGCTCCCATTAGTATTATGACAGAAGGCTACAGGTTCATTTCCTGCGGCTGCTACTCCATCCGCTTTCCTAATATCCGCACGGTACGCAAATTCCGATAAAATGCTATCTTTAGTTGGAGGAGGGGGTAAACATCCCTTTTTCATAGCAGTAGCTGCTTCGTATCGTTTGCCTGCGTCCTCCAACTCTTCGAAAGTCATATAATCAACTTTAGGCAAGGCATCCAGATACTTTGGATGTAAATTGTTGATGGCAAGTTGTAACTGCTCTAACTCTGATTTCGGAGGATCATAATGCTGGAAGATTAGGCGAATATTTAGCAAGTAGTGTGCTATAGGTGCATCTGGACCTTGAGTCCTTCTACGACCCTCATCCCTAACTCGCGTTTGAAAGTTTAATCCTCCGTACCTACGCCTAAAAGCAATGGTAAATTGCTCCCATGTTTTCCATTTTCTGCTGTTAAACCGGTACCAATGTTGAGCGGCGTCCTTCAACAGGAAAGGAAGTGCTCTAAAGAGATCTGCATCCGGCAACGAACTGCCTCTACTACACTCCTCGACTTCGGTTAGGAATTCCTCCGCACTACTATCGCGTTTCCCATCATAATAGAGATTCCACTTCCTGACCACCGCATGAATATCATCCCTAATACGCAAACGCGCAGATGTTGGCAAATCAGAAGAAGGTAAATTGCTTACAGGACTAGAAGACATTCGTAGTCTGGGTCTATTGTCTGAATGACTATTAGGAATATGATCAGGACAGAAAGGATCGCTAGTGGGTACAAATGAATCTAAAAACGGATTAGTACTGCTAAAATGATTTGAATTCTGCAAGGTAGCAATAACATAACTAGCCTCCGATTGCCTATCCTCGTCCTGAAAAGTCTGATTGCACTGCTCCGAAATGTGTGGAAAATGAAAAGGGTGTGCATTATTGCTAACGGCACTAGTCTGACCATAATCTTTAGAAAAAGGAGTCATCCTAAGCGTTGTGGATTGAACCACGTCCTGAAAGGAAGCAGGAATCATTGTGGAACGACTAGCGGGAGTATACAGTGGCGCTGTTTGTTCGTAAGGAGCAAACGTCACTATATTGGCTATTGTTTTCGCGAAAGTAACGCTACTAATGCTTGTAACCGGTGTGAACAAGGATTCCGTATCTACGTTGGTACTGCGAGCAGTGGGGGAAATTGATGACTAATCACGCGATGTCACGATAGGGTTACTGAGAGTAGTTGATGAAGTAATCAAGTAATCAAGTCGCGCTCCCCACTCTCTTCCCAAGTACGATGCATATGGCGACAATGCTGGTGAAACCTAACCAAACGCCATCTCATCGCCATATCATCCCCTTCGGAACAGAGATCGAAATAATGGAGTATTTCTTGGAGCTCATTGACTGTGAAAGAACTCGCCCAGTTAATTATAGAATCAGTTCTTTCGGCCCACAACTTGTCAACCTTAATGGTAGACTGATCCATTTTGCTCAAAGTTCTTAACTTGACAATTAAATAATCAAGATCCCTCTAAATAAATTCTTCAAATCCGTTAAATATTCGAAACTAATAAGAAATAGGAAAACGAATGCGTTCTTCACAATGCTAAAAAAGTAAACATTGTAACAACTTGATAAAAATTATTCCCCAACAAACATAATCATAATGTTTTGTTTAAATAAATAAATCACAAAAGCATCGTGAAATAACTGATAGATCAGTCAAATGGACCATATCAAACGCAATCAAGCAGGTAATCAATATCGAACCCACAGCGATACGTTTCCAGGGTACATGGTAAAATTCACAAAATGTAATGACAGGTTAATGAAATTTAAGAAAGATGTGTAAATCACACCTATGTATAGGTATACCACAACATTTTCAATAAATAAATCACATAAATTCAATAAATAAATAAATCGAATAAATATCTCACATAATGTAAATCAGGTAAACAATTCACTCAAATAACATCAGGTAAACAATTCATCTTAATAACACCAGGTAACAAATCTCAAATAAAATACCGATAAATTAATTAAAATGATCCATAAAATAAAAGATCAAATATCAGTTAGCCTATGAATTTCGGGCCCCACGTTGCGCGCCAAAAATTTATAACGCCAGTCTCAGCTTTGAGGGATACAAATGAAGAGTGACGTCATAAAGTTCTGACTTACCCTTTCGTGTGTTGAGCGCCAGACACCCCTTCCGGGTGTCGTCCAACAGGAACAAAATCAAGTTCTTAACAGTTTGAATTAGCCTAGAATAACTCGAAGAAAAGGAAAAGAAAAAAAAATAATTGCCCTGACTCAAGGTAGAGGGATTTCGTGAGGGACAGAAACGCTTGAACCATTTTTTTTAAATTTTATAAATATATGAGTGGCTTTATTGGTAGTAAAAAAATAGAGATGAAATTGACAAAGTTGAAATTAATAGTGAATATAAAGCAGTTGTTTGCCTGAAGGGCGGAGATTTATAAAAGCGTTACTTATTCCTTGAACAATTTGGACAACCCGCCATTTTATTGTCAACAGATGCTGACCTTGAAAAAAGAGGCAACACGGAAAAAGCTTAACTTAAAATAACACTAAATGGATCAACATTTCATGAAATTATGCTTACGACTAAGAAAATAAATAAAAGCATTGTACCACGTATACCGACTCACTCAAAATTCGTGCATCGTGAATGACGACACTTTATCCCGAAAACTAAATAAACCGAAACATCTCAAAACTAAAACAAAATCCAAATTAGACCCAAAATAACTCAAAAACGTCATAGGAACAGACTGACGCCTACCTTGCCCCCTTCGGAGAGAAAACCGAGGTCCTTTATCCAGAAAAAGTACTTTGGTAGAATCGAATGGCTCCTTTATCTTCGCTCCCCGACCAGGTCCAGTAGGTGCTGCCCCCTTGTTGATCCATGCCCAGCTCTCATCGGTAGAATAGATTTCTTCCTAAGCACCTTTGAAGATCGTGCGTGAATCATTACCTCGTGTCTAGTGTGCCGGTAGTAACAAAGATAGCCGCCCGTATGTAATGACAGGTGCCGAGCCGGTTGTGATTTTGACACTCTGCAGTTGTAGTGAATAATGATTCAATCCTGGATGACATGGATTAAATCTCGGGTTGACGTGCGCGGTAAAGTAGACTGTGTGTGTGGTGTGGTGTGGTGGCAGTGCCCCGTTGTTAAATCAACCTGTGGCTGGCGATTGCGAAGGGTCTCCTTCCTTCCCTTGTTGGTATTTTTGGCGATGCCAGAACTCCAAAGTTTCTTTTTAAGTCAGAGAGAGACTCTCCAGTCTCCCAAGGAAACAAGGGTAGGACGTCAAGTGCCCTAATACATAAGTAAACTAGCCCTAACCCTAATCAAAGAGTACATTGTACATATGGGTAACGTCCCTTTTATAACAAAGAAAATAACTTATAGAAATTCTTTTACTTCACACTCATCCACATACTACACTCCCAGACTCATTTCTTAAATTAACAGGTGGTGAGCCACCTCTTTACAATTTCCAATCAATATTATTATTTTAAATTAGTCTTCGATAATTTAAATTATTTTTAATTTATTTGAATTGTAATTTTTTTCATTATTTTAAATTAATTTCAATTATTTGTAAGTGTGTGTGTGTGTGCGTGTCGAAAGAAATTATCCATATCATTAAAAAATATGAATAATAGACAATTGAAATAGAAATACGAATTCTAACCTAACGTTCTAGTAAGATTTTTTTATATAGCAAATAAAATATTTTAATTTTTATTGTGTGCGTGTGTGTAAATCAATTAAAATTTACAATAATTAATTTAGAATCTACGAATATAATACAAATTATAAAAAAATCTAAAAATTTCAATATATCTGTGGTGAAAAATGATCAAGTAACACCTTAGCTGAAGGGGTTTAGTCGTTTGCTGCCATGGTGTAACATCTAGGTTTATATGGATGGGTGGTGCATACCTACACGAGGAGCTGTCACATGTGTTACAAGACTCAGTTGCCTCAACACGTAGCCTGTCACCCTGAACAATCAAAAGGGTTTTATTTTAAACTTAAAAAATTTTAAGAGAAGGAAAACATTCAATCGACAACTCCATTCTATATCGCTCCATGTCACGTTTGATCGCTGTATAACGTCAGGTTCTATAATACACAGGACCCAAAGTGTTACACGAACTAAAAGCGGCGTGGAGCGGTATGGAATGAATGCGTCGACATGATACACACGCACAGGTGACACTCACTTTAAGGTTAGGTGCAGTCTTTTGGTTTACAGCCATCATACAAGAAACCGATAACTTTTCTTTTATCACGTCACTGACCGGTTGACAGTTGACGACACAGATAGGTTGTCACTTGACGACGGCAGAAATGATTTGATACATAGCGTGCGCTCTCATATTTATACACTTCCGCATCGAACCGTCCGGAAATATCGATAGATCTTCTAATGGAAAATGTTAGAAGCAATGCTTCCAGAAATTTTAAAGCAGGGAATTCATCCATCAAATTTTCTAACATCGTTTTCGAGAACTCTGGGGAATCCCGAAGTATCCTAGAGATTACTAGAAATATACAGAATTCAGGGGAATTCCCGATCCCACGAGCACGTACTACATAAAACTTTGATCGGGCTCGGTCGGTAAAACAGTTACCCACCTTGCCAACAGGGTCATGGATCTGTGACATTGCTCTACCTCACCGAACGAGTTACCGACTGCCGGTAACCTACATATAACTGTGTGTCAGTGATCTATCTTACCGACCGAGTTACCGGCTGTCGGTAACTTAGCGATAACTGTTTAACTAGGTGATTATCACCAGAACCCACCTGACTATACTACTAATATGCTACGACCAATCGTCCCAAAAAATTAACAGAGTCGGAAAAGGGAGCGCAACTCTGGAAGATGAACATTTTTCACTTGACGTTATAAAAACTGAACCGAAAATTAAAACACTAAAAATGGACTGCTTTTGAATTTTAAACTGTAAAAATTGCAATTAAGAAAAATGTTAATTCAAACGCTCAATCATTTTCGCGTATAAAATGAAAGCTTTTAAAACCTTTCAATTGAATTTTTTTAAACTGAAAGTCGTTGAACTGCAGAATTTTGAATTCAAAATTTATACATCCTGTGTGGACAAATTTCGTGGCGCTGTATTGTTTCTGTCTAGTCCGCCTTGAGTCGACACTGGCGCGCCACAGGCTGACTGTCCAGTGGCTAGACTGGGATGTAACGCTCGGATCGACTAGTTTGTAGACAGATCGGTAATTTGATAAGAAATAATTGATAATCAAATAATATAATTATTTTTTATGCCATAAAAGTCCAATATATACATGTTGCAGTTAATTAAAAATATAAAAAAAGTTTTTGTACAGAAAAAAATGAAGAAATGAGTTTCCGCAAATTTCTTGGACATATTAGATTTTCTGGAATATCATCAATATTATACATAGCAATATACATATTGAAATTATTATGAATTCAATATAAATTTATTATAATTCTACTATATAATTCAATTGAAAGAAACTGTTTTTAAAAATTGTTAAAAAAATCGTTCTGAAGAATTCAGTTCTTGTATTAAGATTTCGATCACCTTCAACAATTATTGTTTACTATCTTAAATATGTAATAGTCTACAGTTAATTATTGCTTGATCATTTGTGCAATTTTTTATTGTAATTTCCTGAATCTTTTATTCAAAAATGATAATTTTCTGAACTAACCTCTGTAATTTTTGTTTAAGTCCAAACCGTGATTCTATCTAGAAACTAGCTAAAATGTAGACAATCGTTATATATTCAAATCCGTAACGAACTCCTAGATAGCGCCAAGACTGGGACTAGACAGCTGAAAGGTTTGAATCAAACACGTAGCAAAACTAGACAGCGCCAGTGTAGCGCCAATCTAGTATTGCGTAAATAGACAGGCTTGAGAAAAACTGTACTGGCTTTAGCATGACTGAAAACTGCCACGACATTTTTCTACACGGGATGTACAGTAAAAATATCTGAAAAAATAGAAATCCAGGCCATCATTTTCAATGCTGTGTCTTGAAGAATTTACCAAAAAATTCATAAATTTTCAAAACTATATCATTTTGAGCAATTTCAAGACAGAAAGATTAATTTATACATTAAAATTTGTTTTGAAGTCTTTTTAAATATTCCCTTGAAAATTTGTTTTAAAAAAATTATTAAAAAATTTTCCAGGTATCTGATAATAAAACCTGATTAAATATTCTTTCAAGCTTAATTTTAGAAAAAATTATTGTTTGTTTCCCACGAATTTTGATACCAATTTTTTATT
The DNA here is from genome assembly GCA_932178445.1 of Andricus quercusramuli. Taxonomy (NCBI): domain Eukaryota; kingdom Metazoa; phylum Arthropoda; class Insecta; order Hymenoptera; family Cynipidae; genus Andricus; species Andricus quercusramuli. The sequence continues at coordinate 64,636 of CAKNXH010060357.1, forward strand.
CATTTAAAACATTTAAAAAACGTTAAAAAGCTTATAAATTTTGTGTTTGACCTTTTCAAAAACCTATATTTTGTTTTTTAAATGTTTTGACAAATATTTTTACGTTTCAAATTATTATGGGATCTTTTCAAAACTTCTAAATATATATTAATTCCCTCAATAATTTTTCAAATTGACAATTGTTCGATTTTCATTCATTATTAAAACAAAATTCTCCAATCTTTTTAAATATTCTCTTAGAATTAATTTCCGAAATATAAAATCATTTAAAATTTTCCCAGCAAACTAAAGATTTTTTTTCATTTTCTTAAAACCTTCCGAGATTCTTAGAAAGCTTCAAAATTCTATTTCGGATCTTTCCAAGACTGGTAAATTTCTCTTAAATTAACTCGAATTTTTTCCAAATTTATAATGGTTGAATTGTTATTTATGCAACAAAATTCAATGATTTCACATTCATATTAAACTAGCTGTGAATTCGATCTAAAGTATTTCCATTTTGTTTGTATTTATAATTATATGGTGCTTATTTCACGAGACTTTGCTTCCCGTCAGCAAATGTATTTGCTTCCTTATACAGGAAGCATTCGTTATTTTTTTCTATAATAGACAAACCAAAGTCTTCATTTTTCTCTATTCAAAAACAGAAATTCACAAAAAATACAAAATTACAAAATAATACAGAAATTGTTTTAAATACTAAGACAAATCAGACAAATCAAATTTTGTATCTAAAATGATAATTTTACAAGCTGGAAAAGGGAAGGGAAAAGTTCTGTCGCATCCTGTCCTTTTCCCATCTTTATGATTTCTTTACAAAAATTGTAAGAATTACTCAATTTGAAAATTTATGATCAAAAAGTCTTTTCTATTCGTGGGTCAACTTTGAGTTATTTCGATGAAAAAAGTTTTTCTGTTTGAAACAGGTGATTCAAATATTATAAATGAGCATAACTTCCTAAATCTCCAATAAAGTGTATTAATATTATAGATCAACCGATTTCCATCGAGTCAAGGAATCTTTTCCGTTCTTGCATCATTTGTGAATCATGTCAGTGAAGAAAGTTTTACTTTAAGAAAGCGTGTTTTCAAATATTATGCATTACCATAGCTTCCTCGCTCTTCAATAAAATGTATCAATGACATGGGTCAATCGATTCGTCTTGAATCAACATAACTTTTCAATTCTCGCATCAACTTTAAATTATGACAATGAGAAATTTTTTGCTACAAAAAACAATTTTCAAAATACATATATAAATTACCATAACTTCCCTATACTCTTTATTAAAATATATTGATATTTTAGGCCAATTCCTGCATCTACATTGAATTATGCTAATGAAAAAAGTTTTACTATAAAAAACAGATTTCTAAAATATCATTGAGTGCTAAGAAAATACACACGCAAACACACACACACA
>CAKNXH010060357.1:70145-80676 GCA_932178445.1 Andricus quercusramuli
AAATACAGAAGAAAAAACGGTTTATTTTCACGTAAAATACCCTAAAATGTGCATTTGTTTATATAATTTGTTTATAAAATAAACAAATTTTGGTGGGATAGGAACTTTTCTTCAGCAAAAATTATTGGCAATGTAATTTCAGCAAGGTCAGAAGAAAAAATTATTTCTTTTCCCTTAAAAACACCAAAAATGTACATTTGTTTATATACATTGTTTATAAAATAAACCAGTATTGATGGGTGAGAGAAAAGTTTCCAGAAAACGTTATTGCCAATATAATTTCTGAAAATACAAAAGAAAAAACGGTTTATTTTCACCTAAAATACCTTAAAATGTGCATTCGCTTATATAATTTGTTTATAACATAAAGAAATATTGGAGGGTTAGAATCTTTTTTTCAGAAAAAATCGTTGGCAATTTCAGCAAGGTCAGAAGAAAAAATGATTTCTTTTCGCTTAAAATCGCCCAAAATGTGCATTTGTTTATATAATTTGTTTATAAAATGAACAAATAAAAATTAATCTTAAATTTTCATGTTCACGCATCATTCTAACGACAAAAGCTAGCGATTGCAGGACAGAAATATACTTGAAAGGCGAATAACCTCTAATGTTGATTATTTGTTGACACAATTTGTTTATAACAATTAAACATGCAAGTTAACGATTTTTTTATCTTTCCGAATCCCTTGTGCATTAAACTCAAGGGACTAGACGTATAAGAAAAATTTCATCTGGAAGATAAAAAATAAAATTTAAAAAATTGACATTTTTTCCGTTGTTTGCATTAACATAAAAATTAAATAAACAAAAAAATAAAAAATCCACTCTTATTATTTTTTGAAGAATTTAGTTCTGAGTTTTTCAAAAAAAAAGAAAACTAAAATCGGTGCAAAATTGCGTTCTAAATGTCATTTTGAACCTCGATTTCCGATTTCACCCCACTGTGCGGCGCTGCTGTCTCAGTGTCGCACAGTGAGGGTAGAGCACATTTTTGGACAAAACCGCCCGGCACGTACCATTTATTTGAAGACTTACAAATGGATTAAACCCTGACATAAGTAGATGTAATAATTAACTAAAAATTATTTTTAGTCGGTCAGATTAACCAAAAAATTGTTCATAATGCTATAAAGAAACTAATGAAAAGGAAACTAATTTTTTTGTTATTTGCAATGATTAGCTACTTAAAATCCATAGATTTTGTATGACACATGACAGACACTAATCTGCAATTACAATTAGTCAAAAATAGTCGACTTTTAATAACTATTTAAACATTTTTTGTAAAGAAATACACAAATGCGTAATCAACCTTTTCATAAAATAATGACAAAATGTGCAATTTGTCTATAGAAAATATTTACTAAATTATTCTCAGTCGGGTAGATTAACAAACAAAAAAAGTGCTTTCTGAGTGAATTCCCCTTTCCTCACACATATCGGGGTGCTGTCTGAGTGAGTTCGCCTTGCCTCTCACATATCGGGTGCTTTTTGAGCGATTTCTCCTCGTCTCTCACATATTGGAGTGCTTTTTGAGCGAGTTTCCTTGATCTCTCACATATTGCGGTGCTTTGTGAGTGAGTTCCCCTTGCCTCTCACATATTGGGGTGCTGTCTGGATGAGTTCCCTTGGCCTCTCACATATCGGGTTGCTTTCTGAGTGAGTTACCCTTGCCTCTCACATATTGGGGTGCTTTCTGAGCGAGTTCCCCTTGCTTCTCACATATTAGGGTGCTTTCTGAGTGAACTCCGCTTGCCTCCCACATATCGGGGTCCTTTCTGAGTGAGATCCCCTTGCCTCTCATATATTGGGGTGCTGCCTGAGTGAGTTCCCCTTGCCTCTCACATATCGGGGTGCTTTGTGAGTGCGTCCCCATTGCCTATCACATATTGGGGTGCTGTCTGGATGAGTTCCCCTTGCCTCTCAAATTTCGGTGTTCTTTCTGAGTGAGTTTCCATTTCCTCTCACATATCGGGTGCTTTCTGAGTGAGTTCCCCTCATCTTTCACATATTGGAGTGCTTTTTCTTTGAGTGTTCATAATAAAATTATGGACAATAATGTTCATAAACAATTTTAATTAACAAGTACACATTGTGATCATTCTTTTTATTAATTGACTAATTTTGTTTTAAATGAATTAGTATTGTCTTGCCAAAAACCCTAGTTGTTATGTTTTTTATAGCTTCAAAAGTTCTTAATTACAATTATAAGTTTCTGTTTAAAAAAGTGTTTATAAAAGATTGTTCATTCAATGTAAATATTTTCTATAGATAAATTGCACATTTTGTCATTTTTTTTTAAAAGGCTTCGTTGATTACGCAATAAAATCATGAAAAAATGGTCGGAATGTGTATTTGTTTACAAAAAATGTATAAATAGTTGTTAAAAGTCCACTTTTTTTTACTAATTGTAATTGCACATTAGTATCCGTCGTGTGTCATACAAAATCTATGGATTTTAAGTAGCTAATCATTGCAAATAACGAAAAAATGAGTTTCGTTTTCATTAGTTTCTTTATAGCATTATGAACAATTTTTTGGTTAATCTGACCGACCAAAAATAATTTTTAGTTAGTTATTACATCGACTTATGTCAGGTTTTAATCAATTTGTAAGTCTTTAAATAAATGGTACTTGCCGGGCGGTTTTGTCCAAAAATGTGCTCTACCCTCACTGTGCGACACTGAGACAGCAGCGCCGTGGCAGCGCACGGTCCCACTAAAATGCCATTATCTCGTGATCTAGAAGAGTCACCATCAATTTTTTTCAAATTAAAGGTGAAATTATAAGGAATTGAATCGTCTTAACAAGAAAAGATAAATTTTTCCCCTTCTTGACGAAAAACTGAATTCAAACCTTTTTTGATCATTTTTTTGGTCAAAATTGAAAACCAAAATTTTTTTGGAATTTTCAATTTAAAGCGTATACTTTTATCTACAAAACCTATAATTTTTATCCAAATTCGTTCAATGGTTGCAGGAATATAGATATTTCAAAAAAATGTGATGCCGAAATTCAACATGGCATAACTCCCGTAATTTTTGAAAATTTTCAAAAATCCTTTGGACCCGAAATGTCTCTTATATAACACTATAATTTCACGAAGTTTACCTCGAATCGAACAACCACTTGCAGATCCTGATATTCCTGACGTACACTGACCCTCAGGCATTCCATCAGATCCCTCTCACCGATGAATGTAAGTAATTCACTGCTTTCCCAGTACCAGGCAAGGGGCTTTACCATTACAACCGTATGCCATTCGGGTTATCGGGAGCTCCAGCTACGTTTCAGCGATTGCTGGACCGACCGATAACGCCAGAATTTGAGCCCCATGCATTTGCGTACATGGATGACATAATTGTCGTCAGTGAAACCTTCGAAGAACACATCTATTGGTTGGAGAAAGTTTTGGATGTGATTATCAATGCCAGGCTTACGGTCAATCCAGACAAAAGTGAATTTGGTTGTAGTCGTGTCCGATACCTCGGATATCTCGTGGATGAGACAGGAATCCACCCCGACCCGGAGAAGACCGAGCCGATAACATCTTACCCGGCACCGACTACTTTGCGCAAGCTTAGAAGATTTCTGGGTATGGTCTCGTGGTATAGGAGATTCATAAAGGATTTCGCTTTAAAGGCAGAACCACTCCATCGATTATTAAAGAAAAATCAAAGGTTTGAGTGGGAGGAAGACCAAGAAAACGCCTTTCAAGACTTGAAATCCGCATTGATCTCCGCTCCCACGTTATCTAGACCAGATTTCAGTTTACCGTTTTGCCTACAAACGGACGCAAGTAGTACGGGCTTGGGGGCCGTCCTCACTCAAATCCAAGATGGTGTGGAACGCGTGATAGCCTTTGCTAGTCGATCAATAGGCGCGAAGAAAAACTACACCGTGACGGAGCAGGAATGCTTAGCGGTGGTATGGGCGGCCGAAAAGTTTAGGCCTTATTTGGAGAGTTATCACTTCATAGTGATCACGGACCATAGCAGTCTCCGATGGCTCTATCATTTGAGAGACCCTACTGGGAGATTGGGTAGATGGGCCCTTAAGTTACTGCAATATGATTTTGAAGTTGAACACAGAAAGGGTGCCCTTCACCATGTACCAGACGCGCTCTCGCGCATGTTTGAGCCGGACTCTGGAGTGGTATGTGCCATCGGTGAGACTGATGATCTTTGGTATATCCGAAGAACGAAATTGGTCCAAGTAATGCCATATCAATTTTCAGATTGGAAATTAGAGGGCGACCGTCTGTATTGTCACCGCTGAGACCACCTTACCGATCCATTGTTACCCGATTTAGAGGCATGGAAGCTGGTTCTGCCTTTGGAGCTTCGTGACGAGACAATAAGTGAAGCTCACGATACTACGACGTCTGGCCACTTAGGTGTGGATAAAACCTTCCAGCGTCTTTCGCTGCTTTACTATTGGCCTGGCATGTTCAATGACGTTGCAAAATACGTTCGAGCATGTCAAACTTGTCAGAAGATGAAGGTAGACCAAGCAGGTCCAGTATGCCTGATGGGTAAACGAGTGATAGAGCAGCCTTGGTCCGTGGTAGCAGCGGACATGATGGGTCCGTTCCCACCAAGCCGCTCTGGTTACCAGTATATACTGGTTCTTCAAGATATGTTCACTAAATAGATCGAGGTTATGCCCCTTCGAAAGGCAATTGCTGCAAATGTCCAGAAATCGTTCGAAGAATCTGTGATCTTTAGATGGGGAACCCCTGAAGTACTGTTCACGGATAATGGCACGGAGTTTGTGAACAAGTTGATTTCTAAGGCCGCATCGGAATTAGGGATTAGGCACTCGACTACCCCACCGTATCATGCTCAAGCTAATCCGGTTGAGAGGGTTAATCGTGTGCTTAAAACCATGATATCATCCTTCGTGGAGGGTTACCATCGTAATTGGGATAAACATCTTCCCGATTTCCGATTGGCGTACAATACGGCCGCACATAGTTCCACTCGCGTGTCGCCACCACTCTTGAATTTTGGTATAGAGCCTAGACTGGCAAAAACGTTGAAGCGACAGGAAGAGGGAGTTCCCGATATAGTTCCATTAGCTGCAGAAGAATGGGAAGATAGAATTGAGCGATTACCGGCCTTCAGAGACCTAGTCGCACATGACTTGAATTTAGCATCTGACCGTCAGGCGAAGTATTATAATCGCCGTAGACGAGATATTCGCTACCAAATAGGTGATATAGTGTGGCGTAGGACTCATACTTTATAGTCGGATATAGATTATGTTGCGAAGAAGTTATCGCCAAAATATGCAGGTCCGTTTAGGGTTGTGAAAGTGATATCACCAGTAGTTTACGGAATCCAAGATGAGTCCGGAATAATTGAAAAGGCTCATATCAAAGATTTAAAACACTATTGGTCGATTAATCCGAGCCTAGTTAACGAAAGTCCCTTTTCACAGAACGAAGATGAGGAAGAAGATTCCCAAGTTTCATCCAGAGACGGTTCAGGTGTTCCGAAGGCGTCGGGGCCACTCCTGCCGTCTTTACTTCAGAAGACCCCGCGCCATCAATCAAGCCCCTTTGCTACGCATCGAGCGAGAGCCCATTGACCGGAGGGACACGTTCCCGTCATTCCCAGCGGTTCCACAGGATCGGAAATACCGACCAGTGACGATACCGGAGTTGGAGGAACAGGAGCCCAGCCTCAGAGGAAACGGGGAAGGCCCCGAAGATCAGGTAGGGGAGGTTCAATTGAACCAAGAGGTTCTGGCGGAACCGGAAATCCTAGTCGAGCCGGAAATCCATTTGGAACCAGAGATTCAACCAGAACCGGAGGTTCAACAGAACCAGGAGGTTATACCGGAACCGGAAATGCAACGAGAGCAGCAAATCCAATTGGAACCAGAGGTTCAACTCGAGCCGAAGAATCAACCGGAACCGGGAGCTCAAGGGGAGCCATTCCAAGGGTTCCACTCCACCCGAAGCCAAAATGGCGGGCGAGGAGGAGGAAGGGCTCCGCCGAAGTGAAAGGCTTAGAAGAAAATAGGGTACCTTCCAAATCCTCACCCGCCTCTAAGACAAAGGTGGAGATTGGAATTTCTCATTGGGAGTTGGGTGATGATGACGATGCCGGAAAGCGGGATCAGGGAGGTCGAGAGATCGGAGTAAGTCTGCCATATCCATTTCCCTTACGGGGTTATAAGAGGCATTCCCCCCTTGCGAGCATCGATGCTCAGGCCTCCGCCCTGCTCGAGTTGCCTCCGCCTCGCGCACAGATGTCGTCATCCGGAGCGGAGCATCTCGGGGTATCGTCCGCAACGACTGGTGAAAGGAGGGAATTTGGAAGGCCCTCTCCCTCGAGGGGCACTGGCGTTCTTCCAGTTGCGGCTTTAGCAGAGTTGGCTCAAGCCCCTATACAAGCGTCATCCTCGCGAGGGAGGAGCCTCTCAATACCGTTAACCGGACCTGGTTCGGTTCACAACCCACCCCCGGTGTTTGCTGCGATCCCGCAAGGAAATCAAAGGCCAACCCGGGGTTAGTTAGAGGATCAGCAGCGCGAGCTCTGTTCTCCCGCTGCTCACAGGATGTTGAGAAGAGGTCTTTGCCAGCCATTAATGCCTCCACCAGACCACACGTGCTGGAATTGTCATCGCGAGGGGCATGACTTCAACCACTGATGAAAGCTAGGAGGAGGGAGCCCCTATTCCCGAGACGAACAGGGAGCTCGTCCTCTTCGGCAACCCGACGCTACGCCACCGCCCGGACCATTGCCTAATGCTGGTCAGCAGGCATTATCCCCTTTTGAAACCGTCATCTGTCATCCAGGCCTTGGCGGACGCCATTCTGAGGCACCTCCTGTTCCTGATCCTTTCTGTTGGGCGCGATCAATTAGTTTTAAGCAGTTTTGGTGCGATCAGTTAGTTTTAAGCTGTTTTTGTGTAGCTCATTGGGTTTCAGTTAGTTTTAAGCTGTTTTTGTGTAGCTCATCGGGTTTAAGTTAGTTTCAAGCTGTTTTTGTGTAGCTCATCGGGTTTCAGTTAGTTTTAAGCTGTTTTTGTGTAGCTCATCGGGTTTCAGTTAGTTTTAAGCTGTTTTTGTGTAGCTCATCGGGCTTCAAGTAGTTTTAAGCTGTTTTTGCTGCAACCACCCAGGTATCAGTTAGCTGAGACCTTCTGAATAGTTTTAAGATGTACATTTACGTTTAGAAATTTGGAAATTCTTTTGGTCGAGTTTACACTTAAATTTGGTGTTTTACTCATTTCTTTGATTATTTCACATTCAAGCATAGTGCGATAAGAATCTCTAGATTTACCACGAAATAACATCCGTTGCTTAAAAAGTTAACACCTGAACTTAAGGTACTTAAAATCTTTCCTTTTAGTTTTATTTAAATAGAAATAGGACAGAAATACTGTTCTATAGGGAAAAGCGAAAGGTCAGAACACAGCAATACATTTGGTTTAGTGTAGAGTCTGGTAAACAACAGACCGCCGGTCATAGACACCCGGCTGGTCAGTCTGGGAGCGGGTGTTGTAACGTGGTGGTTTGCCACTCGCTGCTGATCCTCCCCCAGACCTAACAATCAGTACCAAAATATTCACGGCCGGCACTGACTCGAAATGATTTAATTAAGGAATAAGAATGAGAGAATCTGTATTGTAGGAATGAATGGAAAAGAGGTTGGATAGGTCAGGGATTAGGTATAGTTAGTTAGTTACTTTTATTTTTTTTTAAATAAACGTAAATTTGAACCAGGTCAGTTTAGAAACCGAGGAAAAGTTAATCTGAGGATTCTTCATCCTACCTTGAATCTGGGTGTTAGAAAATGAGAATCTACAATAATAATCCTGAAAAGAAAGAAGAACTGCTGTCAAACTGTCACTCCACCTCACTCAAACCCCCCTACGGAACACTACAACAAGTGTCGTCGCACTGCTGATTTCAACACTGCACTTTTGGGACACACTGCTATCCAATAACGGGCCCGTCCAACAATACCTTCCGGCTCGAGTCAAATAATCCATACTCAATAGGATAAAACCACTACTCACGACGTACCGGACCATATTCTTTCAGGCAGACGTCAAAAACAAACTGGCGCAGCCATCTTGCCAAAAGTATCGAGCCGGCTTACCACCAGGGGGACACCCAACCGGATGCCCAACCGGGGAACAACTGGATGCAGAGAAAGAGGGCGGCACCTGACGAGAGGGAAATTCTGGCGGGACTGATGGAAGTAGGGAGACCGAGAGCAGAGGAACGCTCGACAGACCAGTGTCGGCCGTCGACGAGATACTTTGTTATCGAATATATACCTTCGCCACGGAGCAAGAGAAGGAGGATTTGTCAGATTAAAGAGTACTTCTAGGATTCAAGGTAGGCGTCACAGACGTTTGGTCTATTCTTACCTCCAGATTTTCTTTTGTTTCTCGTCATGAGCCGCGGTCGAATTTAGTATTCCTTTTTTTTTGTTTCTGAGGATTAGCAATTATTCTTGTTTGACTCCTTGGGGCAAATATTTGTGAAAGAGTTAGTGATTTGAGTCAGTTCTGAAATTATGGATCTTAGTAAGCAAATTCTAGTATTCTTGTTAAGCAAATTTCAGTGTTATAATTAAGCAAATTTTAGTGTTCTTGTTAAGCAAATTTCAGTGTTCTAGTGAAGCAAATTTTAGTATTTGAATAAACCTACTATTTAAAGTGTTTGTTTTTAAAAAGGAGAGTGTCATGATGTTTTCTCGCCCCCACTAATCCCTCTACCCTTCTGGCCAGGGACCTTTCCTTTGAGTTTACAGTTTGACATTTAATTGCTTTCTTTCGAATTACGCTATAAGAGCGTCTGGCGCCTGACAAGGTAGGTGATGTAAATTAGTTAAGTTGCATTACCTAGGACGCCAGTTTGTCCACTAATTTCCCTTCTTGTCGCTTACGACTAAAATTAGTGTTACAAACTACAACAAATTAGGTCAAAACGTTATAATATTTAGATTAGAAAAGATGTTTGAAGAGTGATGTTGTTTGTCTAAGTGACATCATTTATGAACATATGATGTTCAAGATGGTTAAATGACATACTTCGGACCTAAAGAATTCGTTTGTTGGATACTCCATTCCATTTCTCGAAGTTTCGAAAACACATAGTATTCCTCATCAGGGCAAACTTCTGAATTTGAAAATAAAACTATAACAAATTATGTCAAAACGTTATAACAGTTAGGGTAGAAAATATGTGTGGAAAGCGATGTTGTTTGTCTGAGTGATATAATTTATGAACATATGATGTTCAAGATGGTAAAATGACATACTTCGCACCTAAAGAATTCGTTTGTTGGATCCTTCATTCCATTTCTCGATGTTTCGAAAACACTTAGTTTTCCTCATCAGGGCAAACTTCTGAATTTGAAAATAAAACTATAACAAATTATGTCAAAACGTTATAACAGTTAGGGTAGAAAATATGTTTGGATAGTGATGTTGTTTGTCTGAGTGATATAATTTATGAACATATAATGTTCAAGATGGTAGAGTGACATACTTCAGACCAAAGGAATTCGTTTGTTGGAAACATTGATCCATTTCTCGACGTTTCGAAAACACATAGTTTTCCTCATCAGGATAAAATTCTAAATTTGACAATAAAACTATAACAAATTAGGCCAAAACGTTATAATATTTAGATTCGGAAATATGTTTGGAGAGCGGTGTTGTTTGTTTAAGTGACATAATTTCTAAAAATATAATGTTAAAGATGGAAAAATGACATACTTCAGACCAAACGAATTCGTTTGTTGGATCCTTTATCCCTTCTCTCGACGTTTCGAAAATATATAGTATTCCCTGTCAGGGTAAACTTCTACTTTTGACAACAAAACTATAACAAATTATGTCAAAACGTTATAACAGTTAGGGTAGAAAATATGTTTGGAAAGCGATGTTGTTTGTCTGAGTGATATGATTTATGAACACATAATGATCCAGATGGAAAAATGACATACTTCGTACCGAAAGAATTCGTTTTTTGGAACCCTTGATCAATTTCTCGACGTTTCAAAAACATATAGTCTTCCCTATCAGGGTAAGCTTCTAAATTTGACCATAAAACTGTCACAAATTATGTCAAAACGTGATAACAGTTAGGGTAGAAAATATGTTTGGAAAGCGATGTTGTTTGTCTGAGTGATATAATTTATGAACATATAATGTTCAAGATGGTAAAATGATATACTTCGGACTTACAGAATTTGTTTTTTGGAACCCTTGATCCATTTCTCGACGTTTTGAAAATATGTGTTTTCCCTATCAGGGCAAGCTTCTAAATTTGTCAATGAAACTATAACAAATTATGTCAATACGTTATAACAGTTAGGGTAGGAAATATGCTTGGAAAGTGGTGTGGTTTTTCTGAGAGATATAATTTATAAAAATATAAAGTTAAAGACAGCAAAGTGACATTCTTCAGACCAAACGAATTCGTTTGTTGGATCCTTTATTCAATTTCTTGACGTTTCGAAAATATATAGTTTTCCCTATCAGGGTAAACTTCTAAA
>CAKNXH010060358.1:3159-20856 GCA_932178445.1 Andricus quercusramuli
CCAGTACCGCGCCAACCGTCGGCATGACTCCGAAGTCGGTTGTTAGCAGACACTCGATCTCAGGACTGGGGCGGTACTATGCCAGTGCCGCGCCAACCATCGGCATGACTCCGAAGTCGGTTGTTAGCCGACACTCGATCTCAGGACTGGAGCTGTACTATGCCAGTACCGCGCCAACCGTCGGCATGACAAAATTAATCTACAAGTCTAAGATGAGAAAAAACATTTCAAACCTCAAAAAGAAATTCTCTGTGATTCGTAGCAGAAATTTTGTTACATTTTTGTTATAAAACCAACAAACGAACTAAAAACTCGGAGAAACAAAGCAAACTTTTTTTATTGAAAATTAATTAACAAGTCTGCGTTAAGTAATTCTTTGCCATTCATTACAAAAATGTTTGTTACATTCATTGTAACAAATTAAAAAAAAAATTAAAAATGGGAAATCCAAACAAACTTTTGAGCTTTAAAATTAACCAACAAGTATAAAATAAGAAAGCACATTTTGAACACCAAAAGTAATTCTTTTGCATGCGATGCAAATTTTTTGTTACATTTATTTCTACAAAAACAATAAATAAATCTAAAGCTGGGGAAACAAAACGAACTTTTGTTCTTTAAAACTGACCAACAAGTCTAAAATAAGAGACACATTTTCTACCAAACGCAAGTAATTCCTTGAGATGCATAGCAAACTTTTTGTTACATTTATTGTAAGAAATTCAACAAAAAATTGAAACCAGGAAAACCAAACAAACTTTTGTTCTTTAAACTTAACCAACAACGGTGAAATCAGAACAAAGTTAAAAACAATTAAACATGGCAAATTCTAAGGAACTTTTGTTCTTTAAAAATAATCAACAAGTTTACAATGAAAACACATATTTGAAACCCCCAAAAGTAATTCTTAGCGATTTTTTTCATAAATTCTGTTACATTAGTTGTAACAAAGTAATTTTTGGGATTCATTGTAAAATTTTTGTTACATTTAATGTGACGATACTAAAAAAAATTTAAAGGTCGTGATACGAAACGATCTTTAATTCTTTGAAAATAACCAACAATTTTTTCTGCATTTATTTTAGGAAAAACAATAAAGAAATGTACAGCAATTTTAAACCCCCAAACGTGGTTTTAATTTCTTTGTTTTGATTTCTGGCATACACCAAGCGACCTTTCGTTCTTAACAATAAATCAACAATTCTAAGAATAATATAAAATACATTTTGAATCCCAAAAAGTTAACTCTTTGCGAATCGTTGAAAAATTATTGTTGCATTTATTGTTTACAAACCCAACAAAAAATTAAGAACTCGGAAAATCAAACAACCTTTTTTTCTTTCAAATTTATCATAAATAATAAAATAATCCAAAGCTCGGGAAACGAAACGAACTTTTGTTTTTATAAAATAAGAAACGAGTACAAAATAAAATAACATATTTAGAACCCCCTGAGAGTTCTCCATTCATTACAAAATTTTTGTTACATTCATTGTAACAAAATAAAGAAAATTAAAGCATGGTTAAACGAAACGTACTTTCGTTCTCAGAAATAAATGAAAAAGTCTAAGATGAAAATACATTTTGAACACACAAAAGTAATTCCTAAAGTAGAATTGATTTCTTCGTCAACTTGTGCATAATTTTTATCTTATTCAATGTTCATCTTTTATCGTTGTATCTGTTGCACTGAATTTATTTGCGCTTTTAAAAGGAGTTTTCTTAACTTTAGCTAGATGATTTATTTTCAAGAACGAACAAATGTATTTTCTTATCTTCGACTTGCTATGGAAAAAATCTCAAAGTATTACTTTCAGGGGTTCAAAATGTGACTTTTTATTCTCAACTTGTTGGTTATTTTTAAAGAAATAAAGATCCCTTCGTTTCCCGAGCTTTAGTTTTTTTATTAGTTTCGTTCAATTAAATGTAACAAAATTGTTACAATGAATCCCAAAAATTACTTTTGAGGGAACAAAATGTGTCTTCTAACTTCAAAGTTTTTGGTTAAGTTAAAAGAACAAAAGTTCTTTTGGATTTCACAACTTTAATTATTTTTATCTTTGTTACAATTAATGTAACGGAATTTATGAAAAAAATCGCTAAGAACTACTTTTGGGATTCCAAATCTGTTTTTTCATTGTAAGCTTATTGATTATTTGCAAAGCACAAAAGTTCGTTTCGTTTCCCGAGCTTTAAATTTTTTTTAGTTTCATTATTATTACAAAAAAATTGTCTCATAAGTTACAGAGAAGTACTTCTGCGGGTTTGAAATGAGTTTTCTTATTATTAACTTGATGATTTATTTTCAAAGAGGAAAGTTTGTTTGGTAGATAGATAGATAAACGTTTATTTTTCAGCCTGCTGGCCTTAAAAAATTGACTTGCTTACACATCCATTTTTTACAGAATTTTCTTAAAACTAACCCTTAAAGACTAACATCCATCCATTCCTTATATCTAAACCGCACGCTCTTATCGCCTTGCCTTCCTCGCTTCGCCTCGCTCGCATGTCACTACTTTTTCGCATTGCCTCGCTTGCCAACCTCTGTTTTCGCTCTAATACCTACTACTTATCTACTATTTACAATATTTACATGTTACTTATATCTACTTTCTCTCCTATTTACAATCTTTCCGTCTCCATTCCTCTTCCTCCTTCCTTCTCTTTATCTCCATCTTACCCAACACTCCATTCACCCATGCTACTGCCCTTTTTTCCCCCTTTTCATGCAACAATACCTCCACGCTTGGCTCACTTCTTTCCACCTCCACGCACTCCTCCAACCAGTGCTCGACTCCTGCATCCCCCCTTCCACACAGTTCACACACCCTCTTCTCCCGCGAGAGCCAGAACCTATTGAAGCCCTCCATGCACCCACACCTCATCCTCGCTATAAGCTCCTGACTTCCTTTCTCTCCTTGCTCACATAAATATTGCGCTCTTGCCTTTGGCATAAACCACACATAGTTCCCGTTAAGTCTTGACTCTCTTATTCTCTCTTCCCCTTCTGTCTTCTCTCACTCCATGCCGTTTTGCTTAACCAAGTCATAAACCTTCCTTCCTTCCTCGTGCATCCTTCTCACTTCATCCATCTGCAGTCCATTCATTCTAAAGTACCTTTCCCTCTCAGCCTCCATCTTCCCACCCCCTCCACTGTTCTCCTTCTCCCACCAACACTCCCTAACCAGCCTACTTCCCCCCTCTTCCAAAAATTTCTCCTCATATTTACACGCTCGGCTCCCTGCTAGAATTCCTACACTCATTCTCCCCGTCTCCCTCCTGACAATATAATTAGGCGTGTTCCTTGCCAACCCCAGGTTCCACTTTACATACCTCTCCTGCGTTCTATTTACCACTTCACTTTCCTTCTACCCCCACACCTCTACCCAATACAATAGCACACTCCTCACTAGTGAATCAAATAATTTAATTCTCCTTCCACAATCATCTGCGAATAACTTCTTTCCCAACCCCCACACCTGCCTCGTGACTACATTTGCCCTCCTCACTCTCTCTTTTATGTGACCATCCACTCCCCCATTCCTTCAAAACACGAAGCCCAGGTACAAAAACTCTTTCACCTCCTGCACCTCCTTTCCCTTCCACTTCCACTCCCTTCCCTTATCCCTTCCCCCTCCTTTTCTGAACACCAAAACCTTGGACTTTTCCACATTCAGCTCTAACCCCTTTTTATCCAGGTATCTTCTCAACCTCTTCATCATTTCCTTTAAGGCCTCCTCGCTGCTTGCCAGCAACACTATGTCATCTGCGTAAGCTAATGACCAAATTCTAACCCCTCCTATCCTGACTCCTCCTACCACCCCAGCCATCCAGAATCCCTCCGAAATCCCCTCCCCTCCTCTTACCTTGCCTTTGGTCTCTTCATATATCTCCTTTACCCGAAAGTTTGTTTGGTTTTCTCATATTCCATTTTTTGTTGGTTTTCTTAAAATTTTGTTTGTGTGATAATCAATGTATCAAAAATGTTGCAACGAATCGCAAAGAATTACTTTTGGGGGTTAAGAATGTGTTTTCTCATCTTAGACTTATTGGTTAATTTCAAAGAACAAAAGTTGGTTGGGATTTCCCATTTTTTATTTTTTTATTAATTCGTTACAATGAATGTAAAAAAAATTTTGCATTGAATCGCAAAGAATTACTTATCGTAGACTTTTTAATTAATTTTCAATAACAAAAGTTTGTTTTGTTTCTTCGAGTTTTAAGTTAATTTGTTGGTTTTATAACAAAAATGTAACAACATTTCTGCGTTGAATCACTGAGAATTTTTTTTTTTGAGGATTGAAACGTTTTTTCTTATCTTAGACTTGTAGATTAATTTGGAAGAACAACAGTTCGTTTGGTCTTCTGAATTTTAAACATCTTTTTCGGTTTTCTTAGCTGTAATGTCAGGAAAGTTCTGTATTAAATTGAAATTAATCTTTTTTAGATTGAGCAAATGTTATGTTATTTTGAGGACGGTAATAAACGTTTCCAAGAACAACTGAGAATTTTAAAAATGTTAATGGCTTGAATTTCGCGTCTTGTAGAAACAATCAAAGATCAACGATGTGAAATTTTTGAGGGAGCTTAAGTGAACGGCCAGCACGCACACTATCTTAACACTTAAGAGAGAAACAAGTGGTTGCCGAAGCTCGATTCTGATGGCTTCATTATGCCCAACTTTGAAGCTTTACTGTGCCCAAACTAAGGCCCAAATTAAATTTTGCCAGAGGACTTTTCTGTTTCTTTTTTTGTCGTCTATCACCCAGTACCGGCATGTAACAATTATTCTAATGTTTCAATGAAAATAACTGTTTATTGCTTTTTATGTTGTTAAATAATTAATCAATATGTACATATATTTTAATTTTCTCTAGAATTAGTTTTTAAGGTCATTAATGAATTAAATTCAATTTCAAACGAAAAAAATATATACAATGTAAAAGTTATTTGAATGTTTCAATCTGAGAAATTGTTTAATGCTTTTCATTTATTAAATATTAACTGATTCTGTTTGAAATTAAATTACATTTTCTGGAATAAGTTGGAAGATTTTCAAGAAATTAAATTTAATGAAAGGAAAGTCAAAATTTCAACAAAAAAAAATATTTATTGAGTGCAAATTATTTTAAATTTTCAATAAAAATGATTTTTTCATGCTTTTTGTGTTGTGAACTGATTAATTAATTATTAGCTTATAATTTTTCTCGCTATATTGAATTAAATAAAGGTAAAAATTCAGTTTTTTTAGATAAGGTAACATAAATTGATAATTTAATTTAAGGTTTTATAATTGAACATTTTATATAGTTTTTATAATAAAAATTTATTGATATTTAAAATACCCTTATTGTAATTACATAATTTTTCAAATGTGCCTGATTTTGTAAAATGAGTATCTGAATTTAAGTTTCAAAACTGTATGTAAATCTGTTTTATTTTTTCTGAAATTAGTATAAAAGTTTATGAATAAATGAAATTTTTAGAAATTAAAGTAAAAATTTACAATAATGTAAAGTAAAAATTATTTGAATGTTTCGATGAAAGTTATAGTTTAATGCTTTTTATTTTAAATTCTTGTGATGTTGTGAAATAAGTATCTGAATTCTGCTTCCAATATTATATGTACATATATTTTACTTTTCTATAAAATTAGTTTGAAAAGTTAATATTAAGTAAATTTTGCAGGAAAATATAAAGTGAAAATTATTCGTATGTTCCAGTTAAAATAAATACTTATTGCTTTTTATGTTGTGAAATGATTATTTCATATGTACATATATTTTGATTTTTTCTGGAATTAGCTTTAAATGTCTATAATACATTGAATGTATAGAAATGAATTTTCAAATGAAAAAAGTATACATATAATGTGAAAATCATTTGAATGTTCCAATGAAAATAATTGTTTAATGCTTTTTATGTTGTGAACTGACTAATTATATAAACTGATTTTATTGAAAACTAGAGTTTGTGGGGTTTCTTTAAACGATTATTAATAGATTAAGTTTCCAGAGATGATAGTTCAAATTAAAAAAATTAATAGAGTAAAAATCATTTGAATGTTTTAATGAAAATTATATTTGAATGGTTATTATCATAAAGATTGAATTTCGATTTTTCTCTATCAAGTAACATAAATTGATCATTTATTTTGAGGTTACGTAATTAAATATGGGCTATGATTTATATAATAAAAGTTTAATTTTTATTCAAAATACCTTCATTATAAATATATAGTTTTTTTAATGTTTGCGATATTGTGAAATGATTATCTGAACTCAATTTTCAAAATTATATAGCCATATGTTTGAATTTTTTTTCTGGAATCAGTATAAAAGGTTATCAATGGTTCAAATGGTCAAAAATGCAATTTTAAAATTCAAAAAATATATAAATTGAAAGTTATTTGAATATTTCAATGAAAATAATGTTAAACATTATTTTATAATTGCCTTCTTATGCTCATTATACAAATTATTATTAATTGATTATATTATAACTTAAAATTTCTGGAATTATTTGGAAATCTTATCAATATAAAGTATTAATTAGTGTGAAAGTTTATTAATCAATCATATTTTGAGAAAGGAAAGTTAAAATTAAAAAAATATATATACATATAATTATTTAAACACTCCATTGCAAATACATGTTTAATGATTATTATATTGCGTGAACTGAGTAAGGGATAGGAATGTAACCTTCAAAATTATAGGTATTAATGTTTTAATGGTTTCGCGATGCAGTTTTTTGATGCCCTGATTCACAAAAATGGCCGTGAATCCGTGTATCCGCAAATGACATTGTATAAAAAATCAGTTTTTTCACAATATTACATTAAATAACCTAAAAGTGAAGCAAAAATATATTTGAATGATTTATAAATATATTTCCATGCGTTATTTATAAATGTGGTAATAACGTATCGTTTGTATATGAGGTATCATAATTCATTTTGTGGACATTTTCATGTCTCCATTAGCACTACAGTAGATAGGTAGGGCGGGTTCTAACTCACTTTTTTCCGTACGATTAGCAACTTGCGGTAAGACTGTAGAAGGCTGTGAGATTGGTTTCGCTCCTTGTGCTGACTTGTGAATCACAGTGTTGAAGCATCCAATATCGATATTGAAAATCAATACTTTTATTGGAAATCAATACTTGAACCCGGGGAATGGAACTTTTTCGCCCAAAAGTATGGAATGTGATATCTGACGTCACAATATTAAGTCATTAATATTTGCTATCCCCGGAATTGAAGTTTTTCGCCCCAAAATAATATAATTTATATAGCGTGTGTATGTGTGTGTATGTGTGCATGTGTGTGTGCGTGTGTGTGTGCCTGTGTGAGGGAAGTTAAGAGTGCTAGGTGATGATTCATCATCCCTCGTGAGCCGTCGCTCGGGAGATAAGGTGATGACGTACATGGTGGTGTTGCATTTCAACCCCCGTATATAATTGCTTGTTATTGTCAAGATAATTCTGAGGAAAAAAATTGTCGGTGCCTTTGAAGTCGGGGTGCGTATGTGATATGATTATTTTTAGGGCGTAAATACTTTCAAGGTTATATTTTGCAAGTTTAAACAGGTTTCAGCAGACGAGTGCATGAACATTCCTGATGCGCCATAGCATAATATTGCCAGCCGAAATAAATATTTAATTAAAATCACCCTTTGACATTTGCCGACATCATGAGTCAGACGTCTCACATTTCATATAATATTAAACAATTTCTGGTAAACAAAATTCCATTCTGATGACGTCATCCTCGTTCCAGGAATCCTTATCTACAGCTACATCCTGTTTTGACAATATTTTGATTTATTGCCTCCTTCTCGATAAAACATTTTAATTTAAGCTAAAATCCCCTTTGACTCTTGCCGACATCGTGCGTCAGACGTCTCATATTTCATATAATATTAAACAATTCCTGGTAAACAAAATTCCATTCTGATGACGTCATCCTCGTTCCAGGAATTATTGCATCATATGGCGTAATACTGCGCAAAAGTTTTCTGAGAAATTTGGTAAGGGTGGGGGTAAGTGCAAACAATTCCTGGTAAACAAAATTCCATTCTGATGACGTCATCCTATTTCCAGGAATCCTTATCTATAGCTACATCCTGTTTTGACAATATAAATTTGATTTATTGCTTCCTTCTAGATAAAACATTTTTGCGCAAATACTTTCAAGGTTATATTTTGCAAGTTTAAACAGGTTTCAGCAGACGTCTCACATTTCATATAATGCTAAACAATTCCTGGTAAACAAAATTCCATTCTGATGACGTCATCATCCTTCCGGGAATTATTGCATCATATAGCGTAATACTGCGCAAGTCTTTAGAAATTTGGTAAGGGTGGGGGTAAATGTCTATAAAAGGAGGGTCAGCTCTTCTCTCTCAACAGTTTGTTGGTACATGCCAGATTGTAAAGAAGAAAAGCAGCAGGAGCTAAAAAGTCGCTTAAACGTATTTCTAAAGAACATTCGAAAACTAAAGCAAGCGATACAAGTGCGAACAGATTTACAAAATCTTGCGAGAAAATTTAATACACTGAATATTAAAGATTGAAGATGGATTTCTCAAAACTCAACAAAATCGCAGTCAACAACGATTTCCTACCAACCAAGAAGCTCAAGGACCTAGAACTCAATAAAAACTACGAAATCACAAACATCAGGAAAGCAACAACGCAGTTTGGAGTGCGGTTCATTGTGACTGTGGAGAAGAAATTTGCCGTGTTTCTACCAGCGAGGATGGTCAATCTGCTCAATGAAGATGAAAATTTGCTGCTGGGAATGAAAAAATCCTGTGAAGATGGCGATCTAGGCATGCGGTATTTGGGCGGATGCTACAATTCCATCGAATTCATTAAGACAAATATATAAAGTGTGCAGCTTTCAATTATTGCTCAGTGCCTGAAAGCCTTCAGTACAGTCAACATGTCTTATACACCTCGAAATCAAATGCTACATTCCACCACATACAATCTAAATGCATCGTTCACAAAGCAAGTTATCGTCGGTGCTGAATTTAGAGAAGATGGAAAGCTCGCCTCATCAGTGAAACTGCAGGCCATTCATCCCCGTGCAAGCATAACTCTGAATCCTGAAGAATGGAAATTATTTAAAAGTCACTTCAGCCTCATGTCACTGTTCTTCGATGGCCAAGCGAAGTTGCAATGCATCGACTGTGGAAATTTCCGGATACACATGACTATATCTTTTGGAGATTATGTAGTGACTTTGGAGCAAATTGAAGAAGCGCAAAAAAATTATCCATTTGTACTACGAGAAACGACGTTTGCTGTTCTCCAGGAAGTCAGTCTTTGTATCGACCGGTATCTTCTGAAACAGAGTGTTATGCCGTTCCAGCTGACAAAGGATGCCATCATTGAAACCATCGCTGAAAGTGCCTGGTGTAATTTGGCATCACCTTGTGTAAAAAGTGTAAAATCTTATATTAGAGAAAATTATACGAGTTTAAAGAGTAAGGCAATGAAGAAACTTGTATTCGCCAATCTCATGCAATTTGAAAGTCTGTTTCTTGAAATGATTACTTTTTACAATCGAAATGTGTGTGAAGAAGTGATTGAGAAATGCCATCTTTATACATTAAAATTGTATCTATGTTGAGAGTGAGAAAAAGAAAATCTGAATAAAAAATGTCATTTAAAACCAGATTCGTCTTTTTTCATTTACTAGATTAAGGGTAGGGTAGATGTGTAAGAAAAAAGAGATATATATATATATGTTTGAAAATAATCAACTTTATTCAGAAAAACTTAATATTAATACAAAAGATACTTATAAACTAGATTTATCTATTCAACTGTTGTGAGAGTCGTTGAAACCTAACCATTTTACAAATAGCTTATTTCCCCGCTTTTTCAGTACTTTTTCCACAAGATAAATGTCTGGATGTCTAACTTTGCCAAGTTCTTGTTCATAAAAACTACCTGCAATAGCTTTATCTTGATAATCTTTAAGCATATACGTCACAGGTACGGTATTCTTAACATGACTTATAGTAAATATTTCAGTTGTCCAATTCGGTGTGTAGCCTTTCTGAAAAACATGCTTAAACTTACTTACACGTACTCTATCGTCAACTTTAAATTTCGTTTTCTTAACTGCTTGTTTCACACTGCCATCCTTTTTGTAAACATCGAACAACAATTTTTTCTCATTCTGCTTAGTAACATCGTTTGGCCTCATTCTAATAGTCTGATGTTTAGCATCATCGTAAGACGAAATTAAATCTTTCAAAATATCTATCCACTTATAATTACTCTGCAAGCTAAATTGCATCCACATTTTATTTTTCAGGGTACGATTAAATCGCTCGCAAATTGATGCTTTTAAATTGCTAAATGTCGAGTACAAATTTATCTTATATCGCTTCATAAGATTTTCGAAATGCGAGTTGTAAAATTCCGTACCTCTATCAACATGCAAATTTTTTGGTACGCGCCCTTTATCAAGTACAGATTCCATGGCTGCAGCTACATCTTCGCCCTTCTTCGATTTAACGGGAACAGCCCAAGCAAATTTTGAAAATACATCAATCACAGTCAAGATGTATTTGTATCCTTTGTTTACTTTCTCGTATGGTTGCATTTCAACAAGATCAGCTTGCCAGGTCTCATCAATGCCACGGATATCGAAATGTCGACGTTGGTAATTT
The DNA here is from genome assembly GCA_932178445.1 of Andricus quercusramuli. Classification (NCBI taxonomy): domain Eukaryota; kingdom Metazoa; phylum Arthropoda; class Insecta; order Hymenoptera; family Cynipidae; genus Andricus; species Andricus quercusramuli. The sequence goes on from CAKNXH010060358.1 coordinate 13,851, forward strand.
CTTCTAGCCGGCTTGTGCAGCTGCTTCACCAACTGCAGCTTCTCAATGTCCATTTTTGAGTGCATTCAGTCTGGTGTCTACTTGACTAATGAGCTCTGAATTACGATACACCAGCTTTTGAATTGATTCAACATCAATTTTAACATTTTTTAAATGTTTATCTGTGGAATTTTCCAAACTTTCAATCATCATATTATTATTGACTACTTCAGTTCGCATGGAAGCTATAACGTCGTAGATAGTCTGAAGTTCACGCCGTATCATATGTTGCACCATATTCAGATTAAGAGCATCATTCTGCTCTTGAGCATCAGCCAGTTTACACAGCCTTTTATTATTCATGTCATAATCTCCGTCAGATGTGACTTTGAAACCAAGTCCAGGTGGGCCACGACTTGTGCTCTCTGCTCGCTTGGAATGACGTCCGAATACATCGATACTCATCTTGCAAATGACGAAAATCTCGATAAAACACTCATTAATATATAATTCCAGCTTCTCGCAGCTCTTCAATAATTGATATAATTTCATTTGAGTGACTTGGATTTCCAGCTGCTTGAGATGCTAGCAGTAAGCGTAATCGATCGACCAATTCATTCGGGTCATCCCAGTAAATGTAGTCCATCTGACTTCCCTCTCTAGCAATCATGTGTTGCGGGATCAGTCCTTTACCCGATAATGATTTCCTGTTTTTACTCCGTCTCTCTGTGTTTTTTGCTACGGGAATCAATTTCTTTATAAAATTTTTATATTTAAAGGTGTTATTGTCACGAATTTCGCCATCTGGTTTATAATTCTTTTTATATGCGTTTGTTGCAATGATAATTTGCCTATAATTTTCAAAATCACTGGAAGTTATAGAGGACTCTTCGGGAACTTTTTTAAATAAAAGTTCAAGCAAGCCTTTACTTTTGGGAAAATTCAAATTACCCACATGAATATAGTTCTGGCTGAAACTTATCTGAGAATCCCCAATCACTAATCTATCTCTCGTTAATTTTCTCACTCCATACACATTATCAAGTTCTCTACTTCTTTCACCCAACAATATGAGATACATGTATGCATGATCATCATCAATCCATGAAGATGTAGGTATTTCGGAGTTATTTCCCGCTTCACTACGAGCTGACAGCTCCAAGTTACTGGAATCTTCAGTCCCATCTGCTTCATCAGTCTCGTCTGCTTCATCATACCTTGATTTATATGATAAATCATCAATACTTTCTTCTACTTCACTCTTTGCTTCCTCTTTTTCTCCCCTTTTCATTGGCTCAACTTTTTTCAACTTTATTAACCTATGTTTTCGTCGAATTGATTCGCTAGCTCTAGCAATTTGACGCAAAATATCTTTTTTGCTTTTGAAAATTCTCCTCGCGTGAAGACATGTTGACACATCAACGTCTAAGGTGCGACTGTTTCTATATTGATCACTACACAGGTATATATTACCTTTCCAGATTTATAAAACAATCAAAACCTTTCCTATATCTACCTTGATTAAGATTTCTATCCTTGTCAATTACAACGAATCCATACTTGCCATTATTCCAGCAAGCTAAACACATATGCTTAAATTGTGAAAAAGTCATATCAGTATTCACATGATCATCATAAATATGCTTTAGATTCATTTCATATTGTTTGAATAACACAAGTAAATTAACATTATCGCGTACAAGATGTTTAGGAATATGTGCATATTTCTGGCTCAAGTAAAAACAGTCGACATCCTTGTGTCTACCCATGGAAAAAAATGCTCTCATATTATCTTGTTTCTCACAAGCCACCTCATCGAATACAATGACTGAATTTGCTTTTGCTTTACTGGGCATTATAACCTCTTCATGCTCATTGAAAGGATAGTACTCAACACCATCTACAGATTGAAGTACTTTTTCCAAAAATTCATACTTTGGCTGTTTTAGCGATTTTGAGTAGATGTAAATATTTTCAAATCTTAGGCCATTTGGATGTATCAGTAGAGCCAGCAAAGCATTTGTCTTTCCACAGTTGGAAGGCCCACTGAATATTGCTCGTACACTGTTTGGTAGCAAATGCCCATGTCGTTTTTCCCTATTCTCCTTCTGAACAAGCGAATCAAAATTCTGGATTGGCAGTTTCACAGGTTGTGCTTCAAACTGCATCTTGACAAAGACTGACTGGAAAGCCTATAAATATCCTGCTTATATAGGTTGACCCTTCAGTCTGAAGGTATCCTTTGCATAGATATGATAGTTCACAGAGGCAAACGAGTCAGTTGTAAACGAACCGTGAAGCAGGCAAGACGTGGAAGAGGTTTGCTCAACAAAATCATCAACAATTTGCCATTCGAGTTGCACTTGCCTGGTTACCAGTACTGTGGACCAGGTACTAAACTAGCCAAACGATTATCACGAGGTGATCCAGGAATCAATCCACTGGATGCAGCTTGCAAAGAGCACGATATAGCCTACTCACAGAATAGAGAGAATATAGAGGCCAGAAACTCAGCTGACCGTGCATTAGCTGAAAAAGCTTGGCAACGTGTCTTGGCAGAGGACGCAGGAATAGGTGAAAAGGCTGCTGCTTGGGGAATAACAAGCACAATGAAGATGAAATCAAAATTGGGGATGGGCCTCAAGAATAAAAAACCTACCGCTACACTGAGAAAAATTATCGCTGCAGCTAAAAAGTCAATGGTTTCAAACAATAATGCGCAAACTGTCATTAAATCTGCACTCAGAGGCGCACGCGCAGCTGTAATGAAGGCTGGTGGAAGAAGAAATGTGAATAAACCGTGTATTCTACCTGTACCGGGTAAAGTAGGAGGATTTTTACCCTTTCTCATACCCGTTTTTGCGGGTCTCAGTGCTGCCGGGGCGCTAGCTGGTGGAGCTGCAGGAATAGCTAAGGCTGTGAATGATGCAAATTCGGCAAAACAACAGCTTTCAGAGAGCAAACGACACAATGAAACGATGGAAGCCATTTATTTGGGAAAAGGCCTCTACTTGAAGCCACATAGGCAAGGATTGGGGCTTCATCTAAAACCGTATAAACAAGGAGCTGGACTTAAACGAAAGTCAAAAAACTCCAAGTGAAGCTACCTCATCGAGCCCTGACTGATGCAGATTTACTCAAATTTGCAAAATCTTTGAAGATTCCACATTTTCGAGGTGTTTTCATGCGAAATGCATTACCAGAGGGTGGAGCGCGTAAATATGAATGTGCTATTGTTAATCTTGACGATGAAAAAGGACCAGGAACACACTGGTGTGCTTATAAAAAGATTGACAGTAAAATAATGTACTTTGATAGCTTCGGTAATCTTAGGCCACCTTGGGAACTCTTCAAATATTTCGGTGTTGGTAGCATAAAGTATAATCACAAGAGATATCAAAATTACGATACATTCGTGTGTGGGCATTTATGTTTGCAATTTCTGTGCAATCAATTAAAATCTAAAAGTACGTTCGATCTATATAAGTGCTGACATTTGCAGTATAAAGTCAGTTGAACGCTGGCAGCCATCATGGATGATTCATTGACACTAACATTGTCGGGAAGTTCTTCAATTCTGGAAACGAACTATTTTCCACCGATTGAGTTGTCTCCTTATAAAAATTACGCTCTTGGACTCGTTGAATCTCTAACCTTCAATTCGATACCCAATGTAGACATTGGGCAAAATAAATTTTATGTGGGCGATGAAATAATTGAAATACCTACAGGAAGTTATGAAATCAGTGACATAAAGCGCTATTTGCAGAATGCTTTAGTAAAAAAGGGCATTGAAATTCATATTAAACCAAACAATAATACGTTAAAAAGTGAAATTTATTGCAGTCACGATGTAAATTTCGAACCTAAAGATTCTATTGGTCATTTGCTGGGTTTCTCCCCGCGCAGACTAGAAGCTAAACAAGTTTATGAATCTGATCAACCGGTATCAATCATAAAAGTCAATTCTTTGAGTATAGAGTGTAGCATAACTGCAGGTGCATACATTAATGGCCAGAAAGTACATACTATTCATGAATTTTTTCCTGTAATGCCACCTGGATATAAGATAGTGGAAGTACCATCTCACGTCATTTACCTGCCAGTCGCCGTGCAGACAATTGGTTAATTTTCGTGGAGAAGTTATAACAATTAGACTACACATCAAGTCTCTCTGATAATAATGGGTATCGTTTTCAACAAGAAGATTGGCTTTGCTTATAATAAACCAGCACAATGTCGCAAACTAATCAGTCGGCAGAGAGCAGTCAAAGGGTTAACACCTCAGAGCGCCCTCTTCCTAAAAAGTCAAGGTCTGAAGCTCAAACGAAGAAGAGGAGAATAAAGAGATTCAAGATTTTTTGCACCTGCATCTGTGAATTTGTCTATCAGCGCCTGATTATCTGTCATAGAGGGGGAAATTTTAAATATTCAAGCACCAATCATCTTTGATGAGTCGATTGCACACTGTGAAATTCATGCACATCAGCCTTATGCCTCGTCGACCTTCAACAACAGTGATGAAATACGGATTGCTGTTCAAAATCAGGACCACTGTCTCCTGCCGAGCAAAAGTTCACTTCACGTGCATGGAAGAATCACAAGGACTGATGGAGCAGCAGTGGCAAACACAGTTTTAGTTTCTAACGCCATCTGTCATTTGTTTGACGAAGCTAGATATGAAATCAACGCTATAGAAATTGATCGAAACAAAAATGTCGGACTCACTAGTCTCATGAAAAACTATGTATCTCTAAATCCCGGGCAATCACGCTACATACAGAATACTGGCTGGCTTGCAATAAATGATAATAATCAATCGCTAACCATCGATACTGGTTACTTTGATGTAGCCATACCGCTTAACATGATATTTGGTTTTGCTGAAGATTATCACAAAATCATTGTCAATGCTAAGCATGAACTTGTATTAACAAGATCAAAAAGTGATGCAAATGCCATCTTGCAAGTGGCTCCCATTGAGCAGTGTAAAATTGAAATTAATAAAATAGAGTGGTTATTGCCTAGTGTTAGACTGTCAGATTCACGAAAATTTCAGTTGCTAAAATATATTGAAAAAGATCCACCTATTCCAATAAGTTTTCGAACTTGGGAACTGTATGAATATCCTTTACTTCCAACCACGTCAAACCATGTTTGGACTGTGAAAACCTCAACACAATTGTAGAAACCGAGATTTGTCATACTAGGATTTCAAACAAACAGAAAAAATAATACTGCTAGAAGTTCTAGCAACTTTGATCATTGCAATCTGACTAATGTCAAACTACTTTTAAATGATCAGTGCTATCCTTATAGTAATTTGAATCTTAATATTAATCGAAATCAGTACGCTCTTCTCTATGAAATGTACACACACTTTCAAGCTAATTACTATGGTAAAGAAGCGCTACCATTGCTATCGAGGGGAGAATTTATACAGTATGCACCTCTAGTAGTAATTGACTGCTCTAAGCAAAATGAGTCACTGAAATACGGTCCAGTTGATGTTCGTTTGGAATTTCAAACTAGTGAAAATTTTCCCGCTCAAACGTCAGCATATTGCTTAATTTTGCAAGATCGTATAGTTGAGTATAAGCCAATCAGTGGTGTGGTGAAAAAGTTGGTATAAAACTGCTGTAAGCACGAAGAAATAGTTTAGTTGCATTCAAGATGCAGTACTTGGTGGATATGTAGGGCTTCAAGTTGCCAGTTAATCAATTTGTCTTGAAAGAATTGGCAATATTACCAATCTGCGATGATACAGTCAAAAAGCCGTATTCTTTTCTCTTTCAATCACCCCGCAAGTGGAGCAACGTTCCGTCAAAATATAAATCTGTAAACATTTGGGCAGAGCGGAAACATCATGGAATACCTTGGAATTCCGGTGATTTACCGTATTCTCTAGTGCCTGTAGTACTCGAGAGTGTTTTGAAAGATGCAACAAAAATTTATGTGAAAGGATTGGAGAAGAAGAATTGGCTGCAGCAATTTTCAGAATTATCGAGTGAAATTGTTGATATGCTTGATTTGGAATGCCCCTCGCTACAGGGATTGCGTGAAATTTTTGCAACTAGCGATATTAAATGTACGAATCATATGAATTCAAATTACTTTAATTGTGCAAGTGAAAATGTACTCTTATTGAGAGACTGGATGTCTCAGGAAAAGCTCTGTTAGATTAGTTGTTTTAATTTATAGAGATAAGAAAAAGAAAAATATTTTATATTTATATTTAATTGTAATCTACATATTTTGTAAGTATAATGTACTGTGTTTTTGAGAATAAATAAAAAAGAAAATGAAAAATGAAATTTTTGTGTTGTTTTCTCAGAGTTCCTTGTTCTTATAATATAATAAGTGCGAATAGTAGATAAGCAAATGGGCAGACAAGTGAGCATCGTTGACTTCATGGACTCGGCATTGGTACTCGCCTGACGGATCATGTTGCATCCAACAGCTACATCAGCATCGAATTTTTTTCCAATTAGAAGAAAGTTTTTGCTTAAAAATATATTATTTTCAGGCTGTAATCAATAAAAAACATCAATTGTTCAGATTCAACTTGTATTTTAGACAAAAACAGGTGTACATTTGTTCAATTTACATGTATATACAATTTACATTATTTATGCTATAAAGATGATTCATTCCAAATCACTGCAGACTATATCTACTACATCGAAGTTTGTATGCAGTACATATACTAATTTCTATCTCTCTCACTCCTCCACTCATATATCGCTCATCGCCTCGCTTGTTTCTACTCATATATCTTTTCTTTATTATATATGTCAGTTTATTTATATATGTCTTTCGTTAATACTTATGTACAAGTTTTAATAATCGTTGTACATAATTTGAATTCTCCTTTGAGATTTAAATTCATTCATTGGAAAAAATGAACATTTACACAAGTTTTCTTAGAATCGCTGTACGTAATTTCAACTCTCCTTTGAGAATTAAATTCATTTATCACAAAATGAACATTTACACATGTTTCGGAAATCGCTGTACATATTTTTTT
>CAKNXH010060360.1:0-35868 GCA_932178445.1 Andricus quercusramuli
AGTTACGATCCTCACATCACAGACGACGTGTAAATGTCAATTTTAATCTTTGACTAGTTAAATTTTTTCAACTTTTCAATTTTATGACCGAGGTGACTTTTTTAATTTAAACTTATAAGCCTGAAGAGGTCAGCAAACCAAGCTGACGAAACGTCGCAAAATATTTGTGGAATTTTATTACTAACCCCAGTGATCAACAAGAAAAATAAATCTTCAAACTAAATATGGAGGGTGATAGATGTTTTCATACCAAATATTATTTATATTTATACTTCTTACAATTTACATTTTTGCAGCTTATGTGTGGTATTTAAGATAAAATGAAGCAAAAAACACAATAAATGATAATACATCCAAAATGCAAATATTTATGTTGAAGCAAAACAAACGATTTATCTTATAAACAAAGTATAATAGGACAGTGGAATTAGACATAAAAACCCAATCAATTAACAAAAATTCCGAAGGTCTTCAAAAAAATTGTATAGTTGTTTTTTTAAATGTTGAACACAAAATAAAATCTTGCAAAACGTGATGGGGTCGGCAATTTGTTAAAAAAAATTGAATTGCAAAATTTGCACCCCCCCCCCCCCTCCCATTGCTCCACGAAAATTCAGAAGATTTTGCAAACTTGAGTAAGTAATTACGAACTCAGTCTCTATCCTGCATTAAATTTGCAAAATGTTCGTAATGCGGCAACATTATGAACAAATTATTATTTTGTTAATCACTGCTCAGCGAAAAATAGAATCGAAAAAAATGCAACATTAAGTAAAAAAAACGATAATTTGCGTTATGCATACAGTTTTGCAAATCATATAATAGTCTCTTCTTAATGGAGAGAAGCAGAAGCAACATTTTCCGAAATCTGCGATATTTACGCTAAGAGCGATAATAAAAATAATAATTTGTTTATAATTAATAATATCGCCAAGTTGTAAGCAGTTTGAAAATGGAATATGACGTTGGTAATAAGTTGTTTGTAACTCAGTACGATTTGCAAAATGTTTGTAATTTTTGCCTAGTTTACAAAAGTATAGCTAATTTGTTTAATTGCAATTTTAATATTATTGAAGACCCGATCACGTTTTGCAAAATTTTATTCTATTTACAATATACGAAAGAACAAATATACATTTTTTTGGAGACCTTCGGAATTTTTGATAATTGATTACACACAAAACTACCATATCAAGTTGATGCGGCAAATGGATCAAAATGATGTAACGTTTTGATACCTATATTCATGATCAACTTTATCGTTTAAAATTAAATTATTAATCAAATTTTGAAAAAAAAAATCATTTACTTAGCTCCGTTTATTCAAATTTATGATTACTGAGGTTGTGGAGGTTTGTTTACAAATGTCAGAAAATCTCGATCAAGGATCGATTATTTGTCGATGTGCAGAACTTGAATTTGGCAGGAAGGAATGTTTTTTGAAAATCGTCAACTGTCATTCTGTTTTGTATACTGATGCTAATACGCCTTGAAGTCGTTCTCTTTAATTTTCATTGATCTTCTAAAGCGAATCATATTGAGTTGAAATTCGAGATCAAAATAGCTGCGACAGTTTGATACCCCAAGTTTTAGTGTGTAGCTATTTCCACTGGTTTATAAATAATACTATTTATAATTCAAAGTCAACGAACATGTACACGGAAAAAAATACTTTGTCAATGTAAAAAAAAAATTGATACTTCAAAAAAATAAATTTGTAAAGATTGGACTATTAAAAAAAATGGGTTAAATTAATAAAGTTGGCATTGTTAGGAAAATCTTTGTAACAGTGACAAAGTTATTTGTTTATATAATATAATATATAATTATTGAGAAATATTTTTAATTTTAATAAATAATGTTTAATGTAACAAATAATCCTGTTTGTCAGAGTAACAAATAACTTTGTTAGTTATGAATTGGTTTCATGGTAACAATGTGAGTTTGTTATTTCAGTAAACAGGTTTTGTTATGGGATTAACAAAGTTGGCATTGTTATTTCAACTATGTTTTATTTGTCAATATAATCATGTCATTTGATAAAACAACATTATTTTCAGTAACAAATTATTAGATTATTAAAATGACAAAGCCTTTTTTTCCGTGTAGCAGTAGGGTGGTCCAAAAATTCGATTTTTGGTGATAAACCCCCCCTCCCCCCATTTTGTTCGTTTTCCGGGAAAAGAAATTCCGTGATTTTTTTTTTTCATTCAACGTTAACCCGTGCCCCCGGGCTTTGGAAATTAACATGGGGTTTTAAATGGGAAAAGCTCGATTTTCAAAAAAATGGAAAAAAGAAGTACTGGTTATACATTTTTTGTCAATTAAAGTATTGTCACCTCTTGAGGAGTGTTTAAGGAATAATTTTCACCCACTAGCTTTTAATTTTGACACACCTGAACCCCTTTAATTGTGCACGGAAAATGCCCCAAAAAATGCAAAATAGCAGTTTTCTATCAAATTCATGCTAAAGACGGTATTTTTGAAAAAATTTTCAACATGAATTATTTTTAATCGATAAGTGACGAGTTTTAAAGTATATTTTAAATAATTTAAAATTTTTTAAACTATCAGTATTTGTTTAAATAATTTTTGTCCCCTGTAAATCGTGAAAAGTTATTATCTTTCGGAATAAATCGTACAAAGTTGATGAATGTCAAGAGTAGCAGTTATTGTTTAACTTATTTGGTGATTATTTAAACAAATTTCATTTGTTTAAACAATTTTTTCTCCCTGAAATCGTAAAAATTTATTATTTTCTGAAAATAATGACACAATTAAAGAATGTTGAAAGCAATACATTTTTGAAGGATGTTTGGTAACTATTTAAATAATTTTGATTTGTTTAAATAATTTTTTCCCCCTGTAAAGCCAGAAAAATTATTACTTCCTGGAATTAATGACACAATTATTATTAATGATTATTAATTGTTTAAATAATTTGAAAAATATATTAAGCAAAAAAATATTATTCTTAAAATTCGTTAATTGTGTCATTAATTGCAGAAAAGAATAAATTTTCTCGATTTGCAGAGACAACAATTTTTAAACAAACAAAAATTGTTTAAACAAATAAACATTATTTTAAAAATTGCTGAATATTCTATAGAAAAAAATATTACTCTTAAATTCCTTATGGCAACGGCCATACCACGCTGGAAACACCAGTTCTCGTTAGATCACTGAAGTTAAGCAGTGTTGGGCGCGGTTAGTACTTGGAAGCGTGACCATCTGATACTACTGCGTTGCTGTTGGCGGTCGTGGGTGTGGTGAGCCCACACTTGTAGTTATTTACTGCAAGAAACTATCCACCTAGAAACACTACCCGAATCGGCTAGTTTCACGCCTACCCCTAGAGGCTCGCCGAAAGGGAAATGGCTTAACCAGTTAACTGGTAGGCTCGAAATCGACATTATGTGCCAAAACTGGTAGAAGCAAAGAATTCCGTGTTAATCATGAGAGTTCATTACCTTAGAGTTTTTTAGGTCGCTGATGACGAATCCGGGGTCAAAATTGAAAAATTGAAAATGGCGGGTCCGATATGGTGGTCTAGAATGCAAAAATCACGTTACTTGAATGAAAGGCAGTACTGAAGAGTTGTTCAAGTCGCTGATGAATTTCCTAATATATTATCAGCTGATTTGAATTTTTCAATTTTGACCCCGGATTCGTCATCAGCGACAAAAAAAAACTACTAAGTACTGACTTTCATTTAAATCACGTGACTTTTGCATTTTAGTTTACTATATTGGATCCGCCATATGGGGTCCGCCATTTTGAATCTTTCCATTTTGACCTTGGATTCGTCATCAGCGACCAAAAAACCTAGGGCATACCAATTTTTATCAAAATCCATTGAGTTTTGTGGCAGTTATTCAAAGTGCGCATATATGCGTCATTACCAGTTTTGGCCTGGATGATTTCTGCGCATATATGCGTCATTACCAGTTAACTGGTTAATGGTAAGAAAATAATCATTAACACAAACCATTTTTGCAGTCTGTTATGAGTATTTATTTTTTCAGATTTTTAACGAATATGATCTGAAAAAATAACTGCTCATAACAGACTGCAAAAATGGTTTATATTAATGATTATTAACTGCTTAAATAATTTCAAAATATCTTAAGCAAAAAAAATATTATTCTTAAAATTCGTTAATTGTGTCATTCATTGCTGAAAAGAATAAATTTTCTCAATTTGCAGAGAAAAAAATTGTTAAACAAACAAAAATTGTGTAAACAAATAAAAATTATTTTAAAAATTGATAAATATTATGTAGAAAAAAATATTACTCTTAAATTTCTTTAATAATAATTTATTTTAATAATATAGTATATTGCGTGACGAGGGTCGAAAGGCAACGATTTCACGAGCGTGAAGTTAGCTGCCCGAGCGAAGCGAGGGCTGATATCACACGAGTGAAATCGTTGCTTCGGCCCGAGTCATGCACACAATTTTTTCACTGCTATTTTGCAGTTTTTGGGGCATTTTCCGGGCACAAGTAAAGGGGTCCAGGTGTGTCAAAATTAAAAGCTAGTAGGTGGAAATTATTCCTTCAACACTCCTCAAGAGGTGACAATACTTTAGTTGACAAAAAATTTATAACAAGTACTTCTTTTTTCCATTTTTTTGAAAATCGAGCTTTTCCCATTTAAAACCCCATGTTAATTTCAAAAGCCCGGGGGCACGGGTTAACGTTGAATAATAAAAAAAAAATTATGGAATTACTTTTTCCGGAAAACTAACAAAATGGGGGGGGGGGGGGGGGTAATCACCAAAAATCTAAAGTGGAATTTTTACAGGTATAAATTTGGACCACCCTAATGTAGCAGTTAAAACTAATTTTCAAGTAAAAAACGGAAATAATTTTTTTTTCAAATGTGAAGAACGCAGTCTATTCATCGAATGATACCCATCAGAATGATGTTGAGAGGAATATTATCATATTAGGAATTACAGCACAAAAAGAGTTCAAACCAGGGAAAAAGTAGGGAGAAGTATATATAATATAATAAATTGGACAAGAAAAAAATCATCTTTTTATAAAAAAACTGTATAATTATTACATAATGTTGAATAATTTCTCACTGATTTCTGCCAATAATGAATTAATTTTTTCAACTGGATGTACCTAGGTTGAAAAAACATTGATTCAAATACTAACTTTCATTTGGTTTAATTCATTCTCATAACTGGAAATATTTCTTCTAAACATTCTTTTAATAATAACTTAAAATCTCTAAAATCCTTTGCAATTTTTGTATGCCCTTTATATCTGTTGAAGTTGCTGAAATCTATACAAACCCCTTGAAATAAAATTTATTTCATTGTCTACAATTTTCTACAAGTTCGTTAACATCACTTGAAATATTTGAAAATTGTAACAGTCCATTAAAATATGCAAACATCATTTGAAATTTCATGAATATACAAATAAATATTTTTATTCATGCTAATATTTTTTAAATATCTGTAGACCTTAACAGTTCTCATTAATACTGTTAAATTTCAAATTTGAAGACGAATTTTCTACAAAACAGTTCAGTTTTAACCAGAAAATATAATAAAAAAATATGCCCGCTGAGCGGGCATATTCTCATTGCGCGCCTGAGGCGCGCGACTGTTGGTTCTCGCGCTTCGCGCTCGATAATGTATTTCCTTCGCGCTACGCGCTCGGCTTTTATATTTCCCACACATTTGTGCAGAGGCCTTTTCAAATTGAAGGTCAAAGCGTCAACAACTGTAATTTCATGATTGTGAATTCTCTTTTGTTAAAGCTCATTCGGCTTTAAAGAACACATTCTTATCACGTATCTCGTGCTTCGCACTCGATTTTGTCCAAAATGTAAACTTTTCTACATTTTGTTCAACACCATTATATCTAATGTACATTATATTTATTTCTGTACATCGATCTGGCACTGCTTATTCAGATATTGCAAGCACATTTTATTTTTCATCATGAGTTTAATATTTTTTCCTTACTTTGCACTAATTTTTATTTTCAGCTGCCGTGAAAATGCACCCGGTTTGAGTGCGAAAATCAAAAACTGTGATTCAAACTCCTCATAAACTACAATCATAGAGTGAAACTAAACCTGTTTGTTTTCAATTTGACTATGAAGAGGGTTCTCAAAACACCTACGGCCTTGACGATTACATTTTCATTGCGATACTCGCGCTTCACGCTCAGCAGCTAGGTTATACAGACGATTGCTTTTGAAAAATAAAACCATGTAAACAAAATAAAACGGAATATGAGAAATTGGTATGTTTTTCGTTGAAATGTTTTTAAAAATTAGATTTTCTTATTGAATATAATTTACATTGTTGAAATAAGTAATACAAAAAGTACGTGTAATATTTCATATTTGCCGATTGTTGATATGTTTTAAAAAATCAGGAGGAAGATACAAGTCAGAGAATTTGAAGAAAATATTAAAAATAATTGGTCTGTGTTCAAAAAGATCGCACCTGGTATAATTTACTTGATAATTAATATCTTATAGGACTTTTTCAATTCTTGTGTAATCGAAAGATGTTGCTATATGATGATTGATTAATCTTGTTGACATCTACTGAAAACCATAACTATAACTTATGATTCTCTTCAAATTCGTAATTTTGAAAATGATCAAACTCTTTGAATTTTATTTTTATTGAAAAATGTCATGGGATAATGTTCAAATGGATTTAATACCTATCAAAAACGTCACTTAAAATGTTTTAATTTAGCAGAAAATAATTTTTTTCTATTTTTTGAAAATTTTGAAAAACATATTTTTTTAATTTTTATCAAAATTGAGAAGGTCATTTGAATGATTTGCAAGCTTTCTTGTCTTGTACAAGAAACTTTCACAAAAATTCCGGAAACTCTTCAAAAAATGTTTCCAAATTTGAAAATGCTCTTACTTTGTAAATTTTTATCTAATCGAACCACTTGTTAAGGATAGTTTCGATATATATTTCACATCTAGTAAAAATTTGGATTGAAATGTTTTAATCTATCAGAAAAAAATATTTTTTCTACTTTATGAAAGTTTTCAAAATTTGGAATAGTATATAACTTTTCTAATTTTCCTCGAAATGAAAGATTTCATTGAGATAATTTTTGAGTCTTTCATCCATCTGTAAGAAACTTTCACAAATATTTCTGAGACTTGAAAAAAAAATTTAATTTTGAAAATGCTCTAAAATTTTTAATTTTGGTTGGAAATATCTGATTAACGCACTTAACCTTTATTTTAGGACCCTTGACAATTTTATCAAAGGCTGAATCGGTTGGACAAATCCTTCAAAAATTAGCGCGGCTGCAACATTCGGGTAACCATACAGACAGACAGACACCGACAAAATTTTATGATTTTTGGACTCTGTGAGTGCCGGAACGTAAAGATCCGTCAAAAACCAGAGATCGATAATTTGGACGATTACATCACACTCTCACGAATGAGAATGTAAAAATGGATTCTTAGCGAAACATGAAATAGTTATTATTTTGACCAAAAAAGGTACAAAAGCGTAAAGAGTTATCAAATATTGTCAAAATAAAACTTGTTGACACTCGTTTTCAATATAAAACTCACTTTTTCGAATGTGTCGAATTTTCGAAAAATGGAAAAGCGAGTTTGCTATTTATAAAGGTGTTCAAAATTGTTAATATAAGATTTTAGTAAATAAATGAAAAATCACAATTGTCGATATCCTCTTAAGAGGAAAGAAAGCATAACAAAATATTGAAGTATCAAAAAGATAATAAATAAAATATAATTCTACAGAATAAACGTTTGATAAATGTGAAAATAATTACGAAAGCCTGTGTAGAAAATAGCGAACATAAAAAATAGAAGTTTTCTGATATTGAGGCGACTCGTCGGAGTATGGACGGGCCTGGACATAGCGGGAGGCGCGCGTTACTTGACGTAAATTTCTGACTTAGTACCGGCAGGTTCCCGGTAGGTGGCTGACCGTAAAAATCAGACGCAAGTGAAATCATTTGCACCGTCTATGAGTGGAGGGACGACAGACGCTTTTGCAGAGTCCGACTAGCAAGTTGTTAAGTATTTGAAATCCATATGTGTTATATAACGGTAAAAAATCCTTGTAACAGTGTTATGGAATTTTCCCGCAATGACCACAGAAACAAACTGACACCCTAACACTGTTACCTATGTGTTGCGGCACTATTACGGAACACTGTTACTTTTTAACCGTGTTCCTAAATTGTTCTAAAAATATTTGTTGACATATAACGCTGTCCAGAATTATTACAGAACAACTACATAACAAATTTACATTGCAACACTGTTACATATGTGTTACAGCAGTATTACAAAATAATGTTACTATGTAACCCTGTTCCTAAAGTGTTCTATAAATATATATTTTATAACTGTTACATCACAGTTATATAACAGTGTACGCCGGGATAAATAATAAAAGTAAATGTGTTGTCCTATTTTGAAGAAATGAAATGATTTATTTATTAAACAAATACCTTTGTAAATCCTGAATAGTAACATATTGTAATTATAAATAATGTTCAGGTAATTCCAAATTTTGTTGCCAATTTTCGAAAAAGTACGAATTTATGGCTTTTTCGCAGAAAGATGTAGTGAAGTAAACAGATTTTGTTTAATCAATCAAAATATTATTTGAAAAATATTTATATTCCCATAAATGAAATCATGACCTGAATAAAATTCCATAATTTACACATTTCTAGAGGAATATCATTTAAACAATTTAAACTTGTTCAAAACAACGAAAAAATGTTCAAAAAGCTAATTAGAACATTATTGAACAAAAAAGTACGTACGAATATCAAAATTTGTTGAAAAATTATCGAAGAAATACGTTTTTTATATTTTTCTTCAATGAGCTTTGAAGCATAGAAGTATTGCTACAACAATTCCGAAATTATTCACTCAGAGAAATGTCCTCTTGTGACAAAAGGATGTTTCTTGACGTGAATGGAATTTCCTCTCAAATTTAAGGTTGAGAGGATTCTCATTTGTCTCAAAAGGAATACATTTGCAGCAAAAAATTTCTTTATGCGACCAACTTCACCTACTCTCACAGCCAAATAATTCTGTTTGCGTAAAAAATATAATCACCTCGTTCAAAACAAAACAGGCAAGTGGACCATGCTTCTGTTTCAAGACGACTTTTTCTCTGAGTGATTTAAAAAAATAACAACATTATTTACATTTATTATATGACTTATAGCACAAAATATTTGTTCAATGCGATCATCAACCTTAATATTACGTGAAACTCTCAACCAGAAATTATGGGGGATTCTTTGGTACCCCACAAGATGATCTTAAAACTTTATAATATCAAAAATTATGAACGATTCTTATTCCCCCAAGTATTCTGAACAGGATCATATAATATCAGTACGTTAGTACCATATTTTGGCATTTAAATTATATATGTGATACCATCCGATCATTTTGAGATCAAAACGAAAAAAAATCCCTGGGGTGATTTTTTGTTTGGAGGCTATTATGTATATTTTCATGGTAATAACTCTAAAGTGGAGCTGGAAGTTTATGATTTGATGTGCGAAAAACTGTGAATGTCGAATACCTTGGGACAGCTCGAACCTAATAAAATTATTTGAAACAGGTGCATGAAGTCAGTTTTAATCAGTTTTTTTTTTTTTTTTAATTGGGTCGTTGCATGAATTATAGGTAATATATTTTTTGAATACAGCATAACATTCTGCAAATTTAAGTGCATTAAAAAAAATTTTGAATACTTCATTGTCGAGATAAAAATTTTTCAAGAAAAGTATCCAAATCCCTATTCGAAAACTCTGTCACCTTGAAACGTCACTTCTGAAATAGCGCGTAACCAATCAGCATAATGATACATTGACTAAAGAAGTATCTAGCAGACAGCTTGCGACAATTCAATTTCTAATTTCTAATAGAGATATTTGTTTACTCAAAATTATCGAAAAGCAGCAGCCAGTCGTAACCAAATCTCACTGCAAAAATACACTTTTGCTTGGAATATAAAACCTAGATAAAGATAGTCATGAATAATATCAGTCAAGTGCGTGAAAATGAGATGTTTCCAAAGATAACCTCAAATTTTATTCAATCCTATATTCGGAACATATATGTATATACATTTCACAAGTATGTATAATAATGGCAGCCTTTAAAAAAAATGTTTTGTACCTGATTGCAACTGCAATAGCAAAGATAATCCAAACAAAATATTTATAATGTTGCCTATGGGCACAGAAGTGAAAAGAAAATGGGCAGAAGCCGTTGAAAGAATCGGTAAAGATACCAAATTTAATTCAAACTTTTCGCACTGTCACACTTTATAAAGCCGGGTTTTAGTGAAATTCTATGCATTTAAAAAATATTTTAGGCTCTTTTTACTTTTAAAACACGTTTACAATAGGTTATGTTTACTGTTTACACGTTTAATCGCTAGCGGCCATATTATATTCCGTCACCAACCAGACAACCACGCTAATCAGAATGAAGTACTTCCTGCAAACTACTTCCAGCAAAAGTTCAAAGACTATGCTTTTCAAACATTAAAAAAAAATTTAAACATAATTGAAAAAAACTTTCCTTTCGTAGTTACATTATTTTTTTGGTATTGCTTTAATTTTATTAGGAGAAAAAATATTTGAAAATATGCTACAACCCCATTTCTCCTTTTTAGAGTATCCCCTTTCTGAAGCAGCCTTGATAAGAATTGAAGTGTGTGAAATTTTCATAAAATTAAAAGAAATGGAATGTTCTATCTTTTATATATCAGTATTGTAGCCTTCAGGAAGTATGTTTCACTGGAAAATTTGTCCGAAGTTTTTAAAATTTTAGTTATCGTCATGTTGGTCATTTCCAGTGCATCGGAGATTAAAGTTGTCCGAAGTTACGGCGTCCTGTAAAATACTACTTTTCATGAAATTTTGTCAGGCATTGAGTTTTTTCGAAATAATTTGTTTCCAGTGCACTTCATAGGAATAAAAATACGTACAATTCCTTGAAAAAATCAATTTCCTTTAATTTTATAAGTAATTTTACGTATTTTTATTATCACAACAACAGCCTTTTACAATAAGGCGGTTGGAATGGTGTCCCAAAAAATTGCGAAATGTATGAAGCACTTAAATTTGATCACTAAGGTCCGATGAATCGGGACTAAGATTTTAAAAAGGCTCTTTGAATATTTCCTGAAAAGTGTAGCAATGACGTGAAATGGCGAATACCGTCATATCGCTGACACTGACATAAATAATTATAAGTTATAAATATATAATTATAAGTGATAAAAGGATGCCGCTGTGAACTCCCTCTTGTTGATTATTCACTAAACCTACTTATTTTTAAACTTCAAGAGTTGATAATAATTTAAGAATTTTCCATGAAATTATTTAGTGAATTATTTACAAATAGTGCTTTGGTGTGAATTATAATAATTTTGTAACTCATTTTTATATCATATAAGCTTCTACAATGTACATATTTTCTGTGCTGTAACGTAGAAGGAAAATTTGGAAATGGCGTATTATGTTGAATCGTATAAATAAGGTAAGTATTGAACACCCTATTTTTGGTTTATAGAACAATAATATTACTCGTAAAAGTATGCTATGAGTAGAGAAAAAATTATGATTTGAATATCTTGAAAAAGAAATGTTAATTTCTTATTGAAAATATCAAAATCTGCAAGCCTTGGAGAAGTTTGGAAATCATCGACCCTTATTCACAAAGATTTGTTATTCTAAGATATCCAGGTAGTGCATTAAGAGAAAGTCAAAAAAGCGAGAATAGGGTGTTCAATGCTTACCTTATTTACAGGATTCTACGCAATGTGCAATTTCCATATTTTCCTTGCACGTTGCAACACGATGAAATACGAGAGTAATCCTAACAGTAATGTCTCCGAAACACTGGGTACGTAGGAAATCTATTCGTGTAACTGTTGGCAACATTGTTGTCTTTGTTGCTTCCCCCAATCCCAAACAAGCCTAAGCTTACCTCGCTGGGAAGCTCAGCCTTGGCTTGGCAGCCGTTTGTAATGGAGATCCTAGAGATCCTCTAGGGAGAGTTGAGACACGTTTCCCCCTCCAATGCTCGCCGCTGTACCGGAACTTGATATTTCACTGTGGCGCGAAAAGTTTGAAAAATGACGTGTAGCGCAATACGTGACAGCAACTGAGCGAGCGTTGTGTGAGGTTGTGTATAACCTACTTTCCAACGAAAAATATTTACAATATTTTTGTGAGATATAAGTGTTTTGAAAAATGGTAAATTGCTGTATTTTATACTGCAATAATTCATCTAGAAACGGGTTTTTCTAGAAACAAATTCCGCGAGATCCCAAACTTCAAGAATTGTGGAATCAGAATATCAATCGAGCAGATTGGAAAGCAAGTTACAAATCATGAAAGATGCAATTCCAGCATTATTTCAGAGTTCACCAGTGAGGAAAAGAAAATTAATTAACACTGCTTTTGTGAAATTGAACAAATCTTCATCCTTTTATACAATTTATTTTTACTTTCTTTATATGTATAACCTTATCGAACCAAAGCTTTGCTTCCAACCTACAAAATGTATTCATTTAACAAATATTATTTATGGGAACTTGTATAATATATATGTCTGATAGTGATATTTAATAACATTTTGTTTATTTTCAATGTTTAATTCAACAGTATTCTCTTTATTTTGTATTAAATCTGTTGTGGAATGAACACTCTATTTAAAAATCGTGCCATTTTTAGAATAGCGGGTTCCGGTACAGCGGCACCAATCAAAATTTGAGTACCCTGCGTCTCAACTCTCCCTTGAGGATCTCTAGGAGATCCCGATTGGAATTACCGCCAAATGTGAAGTTCGCGCAGTTATTCGGTTTTCGAACGCAAAAAGTGTTAGGGCACATTTTCACGGAGGCCTGTTTTGAATTAATTGTGGAATTTCTATTTTTCATATAGTTTATTTCTAGTTATCTTGTCGGTTTATGTCAAATTTGATTTGTCGAGAACCTAGATGCGAACTCTATGTGTCAAATTAATTCAACGATTAGTCCGAAACAGGCTTCCGTGAAAAAGCACCCTCGAACAGATTAAAATCCATCGCTAAAAGGTATTGTGAGATACTGAAAACCCTCAGAGGGGCGATCCAGAACCGGAGAAGAGGCCCGTCAAACCATGATCCAACCCCCTCACGGTCTATGCGAAAAACGTTCCATTTTCTTCCATCTCGCACATACCAGCTTGTCGGCCATCTTTGTTACCATTCAACACTCCTGCAACAGTTTGGATGGGACATAATCACCCACCCACCCTATGGTCCGGAATTGACACCCAGTGACTATCACCTGTTTCTTAAGTTAAAAGAACATTTAGACGGAACGCGCTTCAGCAAGAACGACGAAGTTGAAGATGCGGTTTGACGCTTCCTCAACAACATGACAGCGAGGTGGTTTAATATTGTGAACATTATTAAAAATTAACGTTTTTTGTATTTCTAAAAAAATTAGAGACCTTGCTTTTGGGATTACCCTCGTATGTACTACGACAAGTCTATAATTTTATATGATGTAATATAAATGAGTTATACAATTATTACAATTTACGTCAGGTTTAGTAAATATTCAACAAGAGCAAGTTCACAGCTCCATAATTGTATCACTTATAACAAAGGGTCTTTATGGTGCTCTTTTCGATTTCATGCAGGAAAACCGCGAGCTTAAGATGGCGGTTAAAATACATTGACCATATTGGTGGCGCTCTCATGTACCTCGATAGGGTGGCCTGCCTTAATGACGGGCATCTCTTCGTCCCCGGTGGATGGTTGGTCCAAGCCTCTCTCTTCTTTGCGGCGCAGAGGTAGCACTGTGTCGTGCTCTAGCTCTGACAGCGCTAGCATTTCATGGCCTTCTTCTTGTGTATTCTACAGGACACAGGGGGGTCCAGAGAGAAGAAGAAGCTGGGGAAACTCCAACATAACAGTATGAGAAGAGAGTGAAGGAGCCTATTTTGAATCCTCCTGAGTAAAACACCAATAGACCATAACCGAAGATGTTGAAATCCCGCGCCAATGATCCGCCAATGATCCGGAAAAGTAAGGATGTGATTTCAAAACCTAAACTACCAGGTTCAAACATCAAAACAGTTATACGTTTCAAAAACCATACAGGTTTTTCAATTTTCAATTCTTAACCCCACTTCTCTGAGGAAGATGTGATTTCAACACTTAGACCACCAGGTTTAAACATTAAAGCAGTAAGACTTTTGAAAAAGCACATGGATTTCTCAATTTTCAGTTCCTAACCCCACTTCTCTGAGAAAGATGTGATTTCAATACCTAGACCACCAGGTTTAAACATTAAAGCAGTAAGACTCTTAAAAAAGCACACGGGTTTCTCAATTTTCAGTTCCCAACCCTACTTTTCTGAGGAAGATGTGATTTCAAAACCTAGACTACCAGATTCAAATATCAAAACAGTTATACATTTTAAAAACCATACAGGTTTCTCAATTTTCAGTTCCTAACCCCACTTCTCTGAGAAAGATGTGATTTCAATACCTAGACCACCAGGTTTGAACATTGAAGCAGTAAGACCTTAAAAAAGCACACGGGTTTCTCAATTTTCAGTTCCTGACCCTACTTCCTTGAGGAAGATGTTATTTCAAAATCTAGACTACCAGGTTCGAACATCCCAGCTAAAAATTCCTGTACAGGAACCTCGAAGGATCCTCTACATGTTCCTGTACACGAACCTGCACACGAACCTGTACAGGTAATCTTGACGGTTCCTGTGAAGGAATTTGGCGAAGGAAACTGTACATAATCCTGCAAAGGTACCTGCACCGACAAAAGAACCTTTGAATGATTCTGTACAGGTACCGGTACAGGAACATGCATATTATCCTTCACAGAAAGCCATCAAAGGAACCTTTGGAAGGATCCTGTACAGAAAGACGTATAGGGTCCTTTACAGAAAGCCACTGCGAAAACTGATCGCGCTTACAGCTATAAACTTGCCTTCCTTTTATTCCCTTGAAGAACCAACTCACTATCGAGCGAGCCAAGACACCAGCGAACCCTGGCGGACTAGTTCCTATGCAGGTTCATGTACAGGATCCTGAACATGTTCCTGTACATGAACCCACATTTCCATTGCCTATGTGAAGGATCCTGTACAGGAACATTCAAAGGTTAGCTTGTATACAGGTTTGTAAACATGTGCAAGATCCTCTGAGGTTCCTGTACAGGAATTTTCAGCTGGGATCAAAACAGTTATATCTTTCCAAAACCATACAGGTTTTTCAATTTTCAATTCTTAACCCCACTTCTCTGAAGAAGATGTGATTTCAACACCTAGACCACCAGGTTTGAACATTGAAGCAGTAAGACTTTTCAAAAAAGACATGGATTTCTCAATTTTAAGTTCCTAACCCCACTTCTCTGAGGAAGATGTGATTTCAACACCTAGACCACCAGGTTTATACATTAATGCAGTAAGACTTTTGAAAAAGCACACGGGTTTCTCAATTTTCACTTCCAAACCCTACTTTGCTGAGGAAGATGTGATTTCATAACCTAGACTACCAGGTTCAAACATCAAAACATTTATATCTTTCAAAAACCATACAGGTTTTTGAATTTTCAATTCTTAACCCCACTTCTCTGAAGAAGATGTGATTTCAACACCTAGACCACCAGGTTTCAACATTGAAGCAGTAAGACCTTGGAAAAGTTCCACCAAATTTTTGACTTTTAAAATTTAATTGTAATTTCCATTTTTTGCCTTCCATTATATTTTCCTTGCTTTTTTTTCATTCAATTTCTTTTTTATTACTGATATTGTCTTTTTTGTCTCTTTCTTATATATGTATATACTTTTTTTTTGTTAATGGCATTATAGTTGCAACTGTTGCCACTCTCCCTCTCAACTAATGATTTACTACGTTTAAGATGTATATATTAAGAACTAGTGGGAGAAAAAAATTGTTATTTAATAGACAGAATATTTTAGTAACAATCCTGCGCTATTTATTAGCATAGCTTGATATTTCACTATTTCCTAATGCATTTACATTTCGAAAACATGGCCAATCATTATGGGACGGACAACCATTTTACCAACAACCCTATGAATAAAGAAATAATGACAATGAATCTACAGCATACAATAAATATTAGTTTCGGGTAATTCCATTTTATGTTAAATGGTTGTGAGGTTTCCTAAATAAAAACTCAACAAAATTATGACGAAAGAGTTATTTCTTTTTCTAGCAAAGTTAAAGGGAGAAATGATCTTTGTTTATAATATTGACAATTCCAAGGATTTTTTTCTTAATTTCAGCCAACGTTTTGCACCTCCATGTTGAAGATTCGGCTTGAGATTCTTTTCCTAATAGTAGATGCTACAAAACCCTATAAAATACTATAATACATTTGAAAATCATAGCATGCTGATAAAATTTGAAGTCTTTTTCTGGATTCTTAAATAATTTATAGTATGCATTATTCTTGTCATCATTTCCTTTACTTTTTTTCTCTCTCTTTTTGTGCTTTGTCTGTTTTGTCTCTTTACATTTTTTTTACATTATTTTTTCTTTATCTTTTTGTGTCTTTTTGTGCTTTGTCTTTTTTTCTTCTCTTTTTTTTCATTTTTCCTCATTTTTTTTCTTTTTTTTCCTTTTTTTCTTTTTTTTTCTTTTTTTTTTTGTTTTTTTTCTTGTTTTGTCTTTTTTTGTCTTTTTTTATATACAATTTTTTTTTCTGTATCCTTCTCTTTTTTTTCTTTCACTTTCTTTCTTTTATCATTATTGTCGCTTTTTGCCGAACCTTTTGAACGATATTTTTCTAATTTTCTGTAGTTAATAGCATTATAGTTATAATTGTTGCCGCACACCCTTTCAAACAATGATTGGCCATGTTCAAGGTGCATGTATTGAGGAATAGTGGCAAATAAAAATATTAATAATAACTAGGCAGAATATGTCGACATTAATCCTGTATTGTTTATTAGCATAGTTTTATATTTCACTATTTCCTAATGTATTTACATTTCGAAAACATGGCCAATCGTTATGGGACGGACAACCATTTTACCAATAACCCTATGGATAAGGAAATAATGACAATGAATCTACCGTATGCAATAAATATTAGTTTCAGGTAATTTCATTTTATGTCAAATAGTTGTGAGGTTTCCTAAATAAAAACTCAACAAGATTATGACGAAGAGAGTTATTTCTTTTTCTATAAAAGTTAAAGGGAGAAATGATCTTTGTTTATAATATTGAAAATTCCAAGGATTTTTTGCCTAATTTCAACCAATGTTTTGCACCTCCATGTTGAAGATTCGGCTTGAGATTCTTTTCCTAGTAGTAGATGCTACAAAACCCTATACAATACTCTAATGCATTTTAAAATCATAGCATTCTGAAACAATTTGAAGACTTTTTATGGATTCTTAAATAATTTATTGTATGCATTTTTCTTGTCATCATTTCCTTTATTTTTTTATGTCTCTTTTTGTGCTTTGTCTGCTTTGTCTCTTTACATTTTTTTTAAATTATTTTTTCTTTATCTTTTTGTCACTTTTTGTGCTTTGTCTTTTTTTTCTCTTTTTTTTCGTTTTTTTTTTAAATCTCCATTTCTTCTTTTTTTTATCTACAATTGTTTTTTCTGTATCCTTTTCTTTTTTTCTTTCACTTTCTTTTTTTATCATTATTGTCGCTTTTTGTCGAGATTGATCACGTTCTAATTGACAGAAGACGTCATACAAACATTCTCGATATAAGATCGTATATGGGAGCGGATTTAAATTCAGACCATTTCCTCGTGATAGTGAAGATAAGATCCAGGCTAGCAATAACTAAGAAAACAAGCCGCACAGAGCCAACAGTTCGTTTCAATAAAGATAAGTTCAAAACAGCAACAGAAACATTAAATTATCAAGTTGAGATTTCTAACAGCTTTGAAGCTCTCCAAGAACAGAGAGACGATAACAATAATTGCGAGGAGGATCAGGAAACCCTGTGGAGCAATATAAAAAAGGCGGTAAAGACAGCCGCGAAACTTACGATAGGTTTAAAGAAAGTAAAAAAAAACAAACCATGGTTTGACGAAGAGTGCAAACTCGGGTCTGAAAAACGTCGGGAGGCCAGACTAATTAGTTTACAAAATAAGTGCGATCGGACACATAAGAAGTATCTCGAGATTAGTAAAAGTACAAATAGGCTCTATAGATCCAAGAAAAGGGAATGGGAAAAGAATAGAATACTAGCAATAGAAACGCATAATAAACAGAATAACCCGCGCGAGATGTACAGGGGAATCAATTTTATAAGAAAAGGCTTTCAAAGTAGAACGGAAGTAATGAGGGACGAAAATGGCAATCTAGTAGCCGATGCGACAGAGAGACTGAATTTATGGAAAGACTATTTTGATAAACTATTAAATGTACGCGAAGCCCCCGTTGAAGGTAATCTCGGCGAAGTCCACACTGCTGATCTATTAATTGATGATCCTGCTGATATAGAAACAAAAATGGCTATAGAGAAGTTGAAAAATAACAAAGCCGTGGGCATCGACGACCTACCGTCAGAACTGATAAAAAATGGAGGCCCTTGCCTCGCAAGACAAATTATTAAATTAATACGCGCAGTTTGAAAAACAGAACGCATGCCGGAAGAATGGAATACCTCTATCGTTATTCCCATCTTTAAAAACGGCTATAAAACTGACTGTAACAATTATCGGGGAATTTCACTTGTACCTTCGTGCTACAAGATCCTGTCAAATGTAATCCTAAGTAGACTGACTCCTTTTGCCGAGGAAATCATTGGGGATTACCAGTGTGGATTCCGCCGAAACCGATCTACAAGCAATCAAATGTTTACAATTAGGCAACTGCTAGAAAAAAAATGGGAATTTAAAGAAGTAGTGCATCAGCTATTCATCGATTTCAAAAAAGCTTACCACTCTATTATACGCGCACGAATGTACTGGATCCTAGAGTTCTTGGGTGTACCAAGAAAATTGGTTAGACTTATCGAAATTTGCTTAAGCGGCAGTAGGGGTAGAATACGCGTAAACGGTAGTTTATCTGAAGAGTTTTCGATCCGCGATGGCCTGAAACAGGGCGATGCACTTTCGTGCGTCCTTTTTAACTTAGTTTTAGAATACGTGGTTAGGCAAGTGCAGGCCAATCCGACCGGTGCTACCCTCAATGGGATAATACAAATTCTTGGATATGCGGATGAGCTCGACTTACTAGGGGATGATAAAGAAACGGTAGCTAAAAATGCAGAAATCTTGATCACAAAAGCCAAAGATATTGGCTTGGAAGTTAGCGAATCGAAGACAAAATATATGACCGTCGTCGGATCTGAACAAAGTAATCAAGACGGGGATCTTATGGCCGGAAATATGAAATTCGGAAGGGTTAGCGAGTTTAAATACCTCGGGTCTATTATAACTAGCGAAAATAAGATTAAAACGGAAATCAACGCGCGGCTGCACGCTGGCAATGGGTGCTATTATGCAGCAAACACACTAACAAAATCGCGATTGCTATCTAGAAACATCAAAGTAAGAATCTACAAAACAATAATAATGCCGGTCGTCATGTACGGGTGCGAAACGTGGGCGCTGACGAAAGGAGAGGAGAATAGGTTTAGAGTTTTTGAGAATAAAGTACTTAGAAAAATCTATGGTCCAAAAAGGGATGAAGAGACCGGCGAATGGAGAAAACTGCATCATGATGAGCTGCATGCTCTCTACGGGTCAGCAAATATTAATAGAGCAGTGAAAGCGCGTAAACTAAGATGGGCGGGGCATGTAGCAAGAATGGGAAATGAAAGAACAGTGGCGCAAGTTTTAAGAGGGAGACCGATTGGTAGGAGACCCTTAGGCAGACCGAGAAGCAGATAGGAGAAAAATGTAAGGGATGATTTAAAAGAACTAGGACATGATTACTTAAACTGGATGGAGGATGCACAGGATAGAGATGTGTGGCGGTCTCGGGTACATGAGGCAATCAACTTTCGAGTTCGAATTGCTAATATATAATAATAATAATAAGGCGTAGGAGTGTGGCGACCCCATCGCCCAAGAGCTCCGGCTCTTGCAGTCAGCCGCGTTGCTTTGGGCTAACTCCCCAATGCAACGAATTATGCGGTTACGACACAAGTATCGCCCAGTGCCACCCACAATAGGCCTCTCTCGGATGGAGGCCATGGTTCAGTTGGGAGTGGCAATAGGAACAAACCGAGGCGACGACCAGGCAACGAGTCCGGACAAACGCGAGAACATCGATTTAAATGGTCGGACCAACACCGGCGCGGAGAGGATTCATGAAGAGGTTACATGACCGTTGGGGCAATATGCACCCGGAATATGCTCATAAAACGCCTCAGTATTTGAGAGATCAGGTATCCTTCTTGCAAAAAAACGGATATGAAGCTCTTTATTCCGGCTTGCCAGCGTCAGGCTCATTTCATCGCAAACCGGATGCAAAAGGCTGTTCTCCTGGGATCACTCCATCTGGTCCGTCAACACTGTTCCTCTTAAATTCTACAAAGATTGGTAGCTCTAAAAAAGTATCCAGAGCTGGAACCTTCATCTCCAACTGTCTTGTCTGCCGCGTAAGGTCATCCGCGGCTAGAGACCTGACTCCCAGGAACAGTGTTGCCCGATGTTCTCACGCGTAAATTTCCCGCTCTTGCTTACCTTCTAGGACAGAAGGAGCAGAAGCGGATGACGTACACGTTCCAATAGCTTTGGGATTGGTTTCTTTAAGGAATCATGATCGAAGCTTCCGGAGCCTACAACTTCTCTGAATAATAATAATAATAATAATAATAATAGCATTATGTAGCAATAATGTACCTGTACGCGATACCAACTGCCGAGCGTGCAAGCAAGAGCCCGAAACACTTGGACATGTTCTCAGTGGATGTTCTAAATATGCACGCTGCGCGTACATAGAGAGACTGAATGCAGCTCTAAAAGTGATATATTACCATCTTAGGCATTTCTATGGTGTTGATCTATTGCCCGTCTTACCATACGCCCAGGGGGAACTCGAGTCAGTTGTGGAGAATGATCAGTGTAAGATCTACTGGAATTTCTCATTCTCCACCACTCAACGTATCAGTGCTACGAAGCCTGACATTGTCCTTCAAGATCTGAAGAAAAAGATCATTTACGTGATTGAATTCTCGGCACCAGCCGATGGTAATATCACGGCAAAGGAGGGAGAAAAACGGGCGAAATATCAAGCACTTCTTTTCGAGCTGAGTAGGCTGTACCAAGGCTACAAAGTCCATCTTATAATTCTCATAATCGGCTGCCTTGGAGGTATGAACGCTTCATTTATTAGCCAACTCAACAAGATTCCGGCTTGCCAGCGTCACGCTTATTTCATCGCGAACCGGATGCAAAAGTCTGTTCTCCTGGGATCACTCCATCTGGTCCGTCAACACTGTTCCTCTTAAATTCTGAAAAGATTGGTAGCTCTAAAAAAGTATCCAGAGGTGAAACCTTCATCTCCAACTGTCTTGTCTGCCGCGTAAGGTCATCCGCCGATGTTATCACGCGTAAATTTCCCGCTCTTGCTTTCCTTCTAGAACAGAAGGAGCAGAAGCGGATGACGTACACGTTCCAGTAGCTTTGGGATTGGTTTCTTTAAGGAATCATGATCGAAGCTTCCGGAGCCTACAACTTCTCATAATAGCATTATAGTTAAAATTGTTGCCGCACACCCTTTCAAACAATGACTGGCCATGTTCAAAGTTTAGATATTGAGAAATAGTGACAAAAAAACTACTAATAATAACTAGGCAGAATATGTCGACATTAATGCTGTATTAATTATTAGCATAGTTTTATATTTCCTAATTTCATATTTTAAAAAATGTCCAATCATTATAGGGGGACAACCATTGTACCAATAACCCTATACATAAGAAAAAAATTACAAAGAATCAACAGCATACAATAAATATTGGTTCGGAGGAATTTTATTTTATGTTGAATTGATGTGACGTTTCATGAATAAACTCTTAACAAGAATAAGATGAAATTACAAAAGTAATTATTTTTCCTCCTATCAAAGTTAAAGTAAAAAACGATCCTTGTTTCTAATATGGATACTTCCTAAGATTTATCTCTAATTTCAGCCAAAGTTTTGCACAACGAAATTTCAAGCATTCGGCAGGAGATGGCTTTCCTAATAGTAGATCTAAGGAACCCTGAAAAATACAGTAATACATTTTTGAAACCAAAACATTTTATTATTTTGTTTATTTTGATCATTTTTCAAACGTATATAAAAAATTCAATATTGTTAATCACGTAACTCTAGGTACTACATACTTTTATGACGCTGAAGCTAGCACCCAGTTATCAGCACCCAGTTAATTTCTCAAAAAATGTAAGTTGGTATCAATGAACTAAAGAAATACGTGGCGCCTGCGCTTTGGCAATGTTGACATTTGCTTTCTTCATAACCCCCATTTGACATTTCTCGAAAATATGTTCAAAATTTTTATGTTTCTACAAAGATTTATTACGGGATGCCACTCTATATACAAAGGAGGTTATTTCGGACGGAGTCGCAATCGAAAATATGATACTTATAGTAAGGATTCGCAAGCTCTGAACTTTTCAGAACCTTAACATAATGCTTTCACTTGTTAGGATCAAAATAATTTTTTGGGATTCATCCTCTGCTACTAGATTTCAATGTTATTGACAAAATTATTTTCTGATCTTACTCTATTCTATCTCTTTTTTTATTTTATCCTATAATACCACTTTTAATGATAAATCAGTTTGGTTATGCGAAGAAGGTAATTTTCGACGTAGGCGCAATTGATAATGTATTTCTATTTAGCATTCTAACCTATATTATTTTGCGAGCAGGAGGTTTCAGAAGTGAATAATCTTCAAGCCTCAACTCAGTGCACCAGTAAAATTTAGTCAAGGAAAAAACCAGGGCCAGTTTTCGATTTTCATTTCCTCGAAAAGTGGCCCTGGTTTTTTCCTTGACTAAATTTAACTGGTGTACTGAGTTGGAACTTGAAGATTATTCACACTTATGAAACCTCGTGATCACGGAATCTCAGGGGACGCGATCCTGGACTCTGAAGATGACGTTGTCGAGGAAGTGAACATCGAAAAATGGCCCTGGTTTTTTCTTTGACTAAATTGAACCAGTTCACTGAGTTGGGACTTGAAGATTATTCACTTTTGAAACCTCCTGATCACGAAATCATAGGGGACGCGATCCTGGACCCTAAAGATGACGTCGAGGAAGTGATAATCAAAAAATGGCCCTGGTATTTTCCTTGACTAAATTTAACTGGTGCGCTGAGTTGAGACTTGAAGATTATTTACTTTAGAAACCTCCTGACCACGAAATCTCAGGGAAGGCGATCCTGAACTCTGAAGATGACGTTGTCGAGGAAGCGAACATTAAAAAATGGTCCTGGTTTTTTCCTTTACTAAATTTAACTGGTGCACTGAGTTGGGACTTGAAGATTATTCACTTGTGAAACGTCCTGATCAAGATATCTTAGGGGACGCGATCCTTTACTCTGAAGATGACGTTTTCGAGAAAGTGAAAATTGAAAAATGGCCCTCGTATTTTCCTTGACTAAATTTAACTGGTGCACTGAGTTGGGACTTGAAGCTTATTTGCTTCTGAAACCTCCTAATCACGAAATCTCATTGGACGCGACACTGGACTCTGAAGATGATGTTTTAGAGGAAATGAACATCGAAAAAGGTCCCGGATTTTTTCCTTGACTGAATTTAACTGGTGCACTGAAATGAGGCTTGAACATTATTCACTTGTAAAACCTCCCGATCACGCAATCTCAGGGGACGCGATCCTGAACTCTGAAGATGACGTTGTCGAGGAAGTGAAAATCGAAAAATGGCCCTTGTTTTTTCCTTGTCTAAATTCAATCGGTTCACTGAGTTGGGACTTGAAGATTATCCACTTCTGAAACCTCCTAACCACGAAATCTCAGGGGACGTGATCCTGGACTCTGAAGATGACGTTGTCGAGGAAGTGAACATAAAAAATGGCCCTGGTTTTTTCCTTGACTAAATTCAACTGGTGCACTAAGCTTGGACTTGAAGATTATTTACTTATGAAACCTCCTGGCCACGAAATCTCAGGGAACGCAATCCTGGACTCTGAAGATGACGTTGTCGAGGAAGTGAACATCGAAAAATGGCCCTGGTTATTTCCTTGTTTAAATTTAACTGGTGCACTGAGTTGAGACTTGAAGATTATTCACTTGTGAAATTTCCTAATCGCAAAATAAGATACGTTAGCGTGCTATAAATAGAAATACATCATCAATTGCGGTTGCGTAGAAAATTACCTGCTTCGCATAACCAAACTGATCCATCATTAAAAGTGTTACGAGATGAAATAAAAAGAAAGATAGAATAGAGTAAGGTCAGAAAACAATGTTTCAATAACATTGAAATCTAGTAACAGGGTATTGGTCCCAATAAATTATTTTGATCCTCAAAAGTAAAAAGATTATTTTAAGCTTCTGAAAATTTCAGAGATCGCAAATCCTGACTACAAATATCATATTTTCGATTTCGACTTCTTCGATAATAAACTCCTCTGAATGTAAAGTCGCATCCGGTAATAAATCTTTGTAAAAACATGAAAAATTTGAATATATTTTCGAGAAATGTCAAACGGAGGTTAGGAAGAAAGCAAATGTCAACATTGCCAAAGCGCAGGCGCCAAGTATTTTTTTAGTTCAGTGATACCAACCTACATTTGTTTAAAAACTAACTGCGTGCTGATAACTGGGTGATAGATTCAGCGTTATCATACTTTACAGTATATTTCATCAAATTTAACGTCATTTTCTGGACTGGATTCTTAAACAATTCATTGTTTTCATTATTCTTGTCATTATTCCCTTGATTTTTTTCTTTCTCTTTTTATATTTTGTTTGTTTTTTTGGTCCTTCATTTTTTGTCTTCTATTATTTTTTCATCTTTTTTTTCTTTCTTTTATTTAATTCCTTTTTTTTCATTATGGTTCCAAAACTTGATTCTTTTCCATTATTTTTTCTGTGTTCCTTTTTTCCAATTTTTTTTTCATTTCGATTGACAATAGCATTATAGTTATAGTTTTTCCCGTACACCCTTTCAAACAATGATTGGCCATGTTCAAAACGTATATATTGAGAAATATTGGCAAATAAGACTATTAATAATAACTAGGCAGAATATGTCAACATTAATCCTGTATTGTTTATGAGCATACAATAAATATTGGTTCCGGGTAATTTTATTTTCTGCTAAATGGTTATGATATTTCTCAAATAAACCCTTGACAAGAATAAGACAAAACGACAAAAAGAATTTTCTTTCCTTCTATTGAAGTTGGAGGAGGGAACGATTCTTGTTTATAATATGGATAATTCCAAAGACATGTTTTCAAATTTCAAACAAATTCTCGCACCATTATGCCAAGTATTTGGCTGAAGATTTTTTTTAAATATTAGGTGATAGGAAACCCTAACAAATATAGATTAAATTTTTTCAATCAAAACCTTGTGTGGACTTTTAGAAAAAAATTAACAAATGAGCATTCCATAAACTAGAAATGATTATTCTTTTTTTTTCTTTTTTGTTTTTTTTTCTGCGATTTTTCCTTTCATTATTTTATATATTTTCTTTATTCTTATTTTAAAAAAAAATCCTCGTGGAGTTCTGATTCAAGAAATATAATACTTTGTTTTCGATTTTTGTTGCTCCTACTATTAGGGAAAAATCGCCAGCGAAATTTGCAGATATGCTTGCGCACTCGGTAAACAATCATTTTTTGAGCTTCATATGCAAAGAGAAAAAAATATATACGCAATTAAATGTTTTGAATAATGCTGAAAAAAATTACTGAAACACTTAATTCTTTCGTGTACCCATACGTTTTTCATGTAAGATGAAACATAACAATTATTAGATTTTTGTGCAGTCGAACCTTCAAAACTGAAACTTTTAGTCCAGGCGGGACTAAAAATGCAGATAAAATACTTAGTGTCGAAGTTTCTGTACGCCGGGTGATTTTTCCGTGTAGATTTGATCCACCACCGACAGCAGTTAAGTCGTGCTGAAAATTTTCAGATTAATAAAGAATGGTTTTTAAGCCTTCTAAATAATATAAAAAAGCTGAGGCTTGAGTTGATTGAACGGCTCTCAAATTTTACTAATTGAGGAAAACCTTCCTACAGTGGATAATGCAACCACAATAATTCAATTATATTAATTATTTTACATAATAAATAAATTATCTTATCATAAAACAAGTTTTCTTAGTTGGAAAAGTGTAACCGGAAAAGAAATTTAAAGCCACACTCAATTTTACAAAATCATGAAAATGACTGCCTTTATTATACCCTTTTTAAAGCCTCTATCTATGGCAGGGTAATTCAAAACTATTTTTGATTTTAAAAAAGTGTATAAAGGCAGTCATTTTGATAATTTTGAAAAACTTAGGATGGAGTTAAGTTTCTTTTCCAGAAGGATGTACCCCACTCAAAAAGCTTGTTTTGTGATAAGTTAATTTAACACTATTTTTAATTCCAAAAAAGTGTACAATGATTGTCATTTTGACAATTTTGTGAGTTTGGAAATTTAAGGGAGGCTTTAAACTTCTTTTCCGGTGACACATAGCCCACTAAAAAAAACTTTTTTTATGGCGAGGTAATTTAACATCAATTTTTATTCAAGAACTGAGGGTATAAAGGCGGTTATCTGTACTTTATGCGTTGATCTTATCACCATTAACTTTTGAGGTTGTTTTACCTTGTAAGAATTTTTTTTGTATGATACTCACTTTTACGCCGCCCTAAATTAATTCGGCTAAGCTCATTTCAAAAAATAATTTCTTTTTTCTTCCATTGCGTACAGTTCAACGTTCGAAACTCCAGTTTCATACATCGGAATTATTTTTAGTATAAAATAAAATATCAAATAGATTTTCAATGTTTAACGAACCTCAATATTTTTTGACGTTTAGGGAGAAGGGCTGTTGATTTTCAAAAGTATGTTTTGAAAACATTTGAAAAAAATGACTTTTGACAAACAAGTGTCACTTTTCGACTACATCAAAAAAATATTTACTTTCGTTAAAGATCGAAAACCATTTTGCCAAGCATTTTGCCAACCATTCTTTATTAATCTGAACATTTTCAGCAAGACTTAACTGCTGTCGGTGGTGCATGAAATCTAGACGAGAAAATTACCAGCGCACAGAAACTTGGACACTAAGTATTTTATCTGCATTTTTAGTTCCGCGTGGACAGAAAGTTTCAGTTTTGAAGGTTCGTCTGTACACAAATCTTATAATTGTTATCTTCCACCCAACTTGAAAAACTTATCGGTACACGAAAGGATTAAATGTGCATTTTCTTGATTTCATGTTGGCGAAGTTTCAGCAATTTTTTTCAGCATTATTCAAAACATTTAACTGCGCATATATTTTTTTCTCTCTGCATATGAGGCTTTCCTCTCATTAAATAATTAAGCTCAAAAAATGATGGTTTACTGGGTGCGCAACCAGGTCTGTAATTTCGCTGACGATTTTTTCCTAACAGTAGGAGCAACAAAAAAAAACGAAAACAAAGTATTATATTTTTTGAATCAGAACTTCACGAGGATTTTTTTTTGTTTTTGAAATTTGAATTTTTCATCAATTTTTTTTCAACCCTGCATAAAAATCGCAACTCTTAACCAAATTTAAAGTTTAATGGCTGCATTTTTTTGTTTCAGAAAATAAATCAAGGAAAAATATTAACCATACACGTATGTCAAAAATCGAAAAAAGAACCCAACTTCAATGTTGTCTATAAATTTACTAGAGGCTGCCAATTTCTAATTTTTGAATTCAGTTACCTCGTTTTGTTATAAAGTTATAGGCTATATTATACTCAATGAAAATTTCATATTTTAGTGGAGCCCTTGTTTTTCTCTGACATCAGTATTAGAAGGCTGAAAAGATAATTTTCATCTAAATATTGATGTCAGAGAAAAACAAAAGCTTCACTGAAATTATTTCTATGGAATTTCCATTGTCTATAATATACCTTAGAACTTTATACAAAAACGAAATCGCCGAACTAGAAAATTAAGAATTGGCAGCTCTTTTGAGTTTGGTGAAATTTAGTGAATTTATAGATAATGTTGAAGACAGACCCACTTCTTTGGTTTTTCATATAATTGTATGGTAAATATTTTTTTCTAAAACTACTCTCTGATAGAAATAAATTCAGACCTTAAACTTTCACATCGGTTATAAATTGTGGTTTTTATGCAGATTAAAAGAAAATTGACGAAAAAATCAAATTTCAAAAAACAATTCCTTTTAAACTTTTGATTCAAAAAATCTAATATTTCGTATTCGTGGATTTTTTGGTGCCTATTATTAGGAAAAAATCGCTAGCAAAAACGCCGACATACTCGCTGAGAATTTTAGCTAGATTATATAAGGATCTTTGGAATGACCGTGATGATTCTGTCTACCTTGATAAAATAAAAAAAAACAAGAACAAAAAAAACTGGTAGGCATTTTCGGGCCTATCACTCTCTGAGATAGAGTTCATTTTTGAAATTATCCTCATATTTTTTACCAGTATTTCAACAAATATTGCTCTTGGAGGAAACCCCTTTCTAGAGAAATTGAGGCCCGGGATGCGTTTGATATGGCGACTGACACTTGCGGTCGTTAGGGGCTCTAGTAAGCGTGGAGGCAGGCTCTAAGGGGACGAGTGTTCGAAGTTATGAAGATGTATGTTTCAAAATATAATTGAATTTGGGGATCATTTTTTCACTTTTCCAATTTTATTATTGAAAATATTGATCAAAAAAGAGATTTCAAATAAAAAAACGTTCCGTTTTGCCATTCTCTATACCACCGTATTTTTTAAATTTAATTTTTTCAAACTTTGAAATTCGGATATCACGAGACACTTAACCAGAAATTTTTGCATTTTCGTACGTTTGTCTTCTTATTACATCTTTGCCCTCAGCTGCACATTTAATTAAAGTACACCATTTTTGTATGGAATATTTTTTTATCTAAACATTATTTTTCAATAAAATTACACGTAAAATATCACGCTTATTATTTATCGGTTTAGTCCAAAGAGCGAACTAAATTTCAAATAGTATGAGTTTCGGAGAAACAAATTGTACACGAAACATGTAGCCCTCAATAAATCATTATTTTCCCTGTAAAATATTTCTTCATGTTTTCTTCTCATCATGAGTTACATTCATCTGCACTATAAAATAAGAATTGCCTCATCGTTTTTTCGTTTATTTAGAGGGGTATTATTTTTCAAAATGCTCTTTTGTAAACAGCTGAAAGATCTTGGAAAAGTCTAGCTATTTTTGATGTGACCTTTTCCTCTACACTTAGTAATTTTCGAGAAAAAAAAATTCAAATTCAGAGTGCAAAAATCTATACAAAGTTCTTATTTACTTGAACAAATGTAATGGTTATTTTTTTACAATTAATCGAGTCGCTGCTAAGATACTTCTGTAAGCACAGGGAGGTCTAGAACTCTAGAGTGTAACTTTGGTTTAAATTATTGAGAAAAATCACCTGATTAAAAATATCCAGGATAACTTTTAGAAAACTGTTGGTTAATTGTTCAAAACCATTATTTCAAACAAACCAATTATTGATAAAAACAAAATTATGTGAAATATTTTGCACAAAGTTTGGAGCACAACTGCGCATTACATCAGTCAGAGCATAGTCGTTTGTTTCAACCAAACCAAGGTTGTTTCCTTTTTGCAATTTTTTTAGAAAAATTAACCAATTTCAAGCTGTAGCTTTATAAAAAATTTGTTTTGCACTGAAGTTGACATATTTGAAGATAGATAACTCAGCACTTTATGTAACGAACAATTTCGCTGAAATGTAAATTGCTTTTCAGGAGACGTACTCGATACCGGAAAAAGAAATTTTCAGATAAAAAAAAAAGTTTCGTTTACGTAAAGATTGAAAATACAAAATTTTTGATAACTATGTATGGCATATTGCACACATAGTTGTCAAAAAGACGTTCCCTAAAAATGTACGTAAACAAAACTTTGATCTCGAACGGAAAATTTATTTTTCCTGTGTGGAGTACGTGTGCTAGAAGCCAGTTTACATTTTGTCGAAATTTTTTACCCATAATGTATTTAGATATTTAATTATGTGTTTGAAAATATCTCAAATTTCCTTCAAATTTAATTATATATAACGCTATAACTATAAGGCGGGGGAGATTCTAAGGGACTGGATGGAGGATAGAGGCTGGGCGGTGGCGAATGGTATGGCAACGGGGGACGAAGAAGGAGAATACACATACGTAATAAAGGTGGGGGTATCGGTGATAGATTATGTGGTTATGAATATGCAAGGATGGGAGGAGACGGAAAAATTCGCAGTAGAGGGGAGGGTGGAATCAGACCATCAGCCATTGAGTCTATGGATAA
The DNA here is from genome assembly GCA_932178445.1 of Andricus quercusramuli. NCBI lineage: Eukaryota > Metazoa > Arthropoda > Insecta > Hymenoptera > Cynipidae > Andricus > Andricus quercusramuli. The sequence continues at coordinate 30,540 of CAKNXH010060360.1, forward strand.
GAGGTGAGGGTGGCGGAAGACAAAACGGGGAAGCAGTCTCGATAGGGGAGAGGGTGACCTGGACGAGGGAGGCGGTGGAGAAATATCAATAGGAGCTAGGAAAGGTACGCTTTGGAGGGGAGTCGGTGGAAGAGATATGGGAGGATCTGAAAGAGAAGGTGAAAGGGTGTGTGCAAAAGAAGGTATTTAGAAAGAAGAAGAAAGGAACGGTGAAGCCGTGGTGGGATAGGGAATGTAAAAAGATGAAAAGGAAGGTGAAGAGGAAGTACAAGAAGTGGAAAGAGGGTAATGCGGGGAGGGAGGAGTACGTAGAAATGAAGAAGGGGTTTAGAGTGATGTGTGAGAAGAAAGAGCAAGAAATGGAGAAAGAGCTGGAAGAGGAGTTAGAAAATGTTGAGACAGAGGGGGACAGCGAGAAGATAGGAAGTGAGGAATGGAGGGAATTTTTTAAAGAATCGTTCCAGGGCTCAGATTCAAGGAAGACGGACGGGGGAAGTAGAAGAACGGGAGAGGCAGAGATGGAGGAGTTGAATGATGAAGAGATAGAGAAGCAGATAAGGAAGTTGAAAAGGTCAAAAGCAGCAGGGTTGGATGGGTTGGAGAATGAAGCATGGCTGTTTAGTACACAAAAGGTTAGGGAGAGGTCGAAGGAGGTAGTGAAGAAAGTATGGAGGGGCGAGGGATTCCCAGGAGGATGGAGAGAAGGGTTAATAGTGCCACTGTATAAGAAAGGAGATAGAGATAGGCAGGAAAATTATACAGGGATCACGCTAGTGAATACGGCGTATAAAGTATACGCGATTGTGGTGGCAGAGAGACTGCGGAAGGATGTCGAGGGGAAAGGAATATTGCCGGAGACGCACGCGGGATTTAGGGCGGGTAGGAATACTATCGACAATATCTACGTGCTGCAGTACGTGATGGATGGAGAACTAGCGAAGAAGGGGAAGAGAGTGTACGCGTTTTTTGTGGATCTCAAAGGCGCGTTTCCATCGGTGGATAGGGGGAGGTTGCGGGAGGCGATGGAGGATAGGGGAGTAGAAAAAGGCCTAATCGAGAGGGTAAGGGAGATATATGAAGAGACCAAAGACAAGGTAAGAGGAGGGGAGTGGATTTCGGAGGGATTCTGGATGTATAGGGGGTTAAGGCAGGGGTGTCCTCTGAACCCAACGCTGTTTGCGATTTTAATCGCGGATATGGAAAGTAAGCTGGAGGCTGGGGTGGTAGGAGGAGTCAGGATAGGAGGGGTTAGAATTTGGCCACTAGCGTATGCAGATGACATAGTGTTGCTGGCAAATAGCGAGGAGGCCTTAAAGGAGATGATGAAGAGGTTGAGAAGATACCTGGATAAGAAGGGGTTAGAGTTGAATGCGGAAAAGTCCAAGGTTATGGTGTTCAGAAAAGGAGGGGGAAGGGATAGAGTGGAAGTGGAAGGGAAAGGAGGTGCAGGAGGTGGAAGAGTTTGTGTACTTGGGCTTCGTGTTTCGGAGGAATGGGGGAGTGGATGATCACATAAAAGAGAGAGTAAGGAGAGCAAATGTGGTGATGAGGCAGGTGTGGGGGTTGGGAAAGAAGCTATTCGCAGATGACTTTGGACGGATAATGAAGCTGTTTGATTCGCTAGTGATGAGTGTGCTATTGTATGGAGTGGAGGTGTGGGAGTGGAAGGAAAGTGAAGAGGTAAATAGAACGCAGGAGAGGTATGTAAAGTGGACCCTGGGGTTGGCAAGGAACACGCCTAAGTATATTGTCAGGAGGGAGACGGGGAGAACGAGTGTAGGGATTCTAGCAGGGAGCAGGGCGTGTAAATATGAGGAGAAATTTTTGGAAGCGGGGGGAAGTAGGCTGGTTAGGGAGTGTTGGTGGGAGAAGGAGAACAGGAGAGGGGGTGGAAAGCCGGAGGCTGAGAGGGAAAGGTATTTTAGAATGAATGGACTGCAGGTGGATGAAGTGAGAAGGATGCACGAGGAAGGAAGGAAGGTTTATGACTTGGTTAAGCAAAATGGCATGGAGATAGAGAAGACAGAGGGGGAAGAGAGAATAAGAGAGTCAAGGTTTAACGGGAACTATGTGTGGATTATGCCAAGGACAAGAGCGCAATATTTATGTGAGAAAGGAGAGAAAGGAAGTCAGGAGCTTATAGCGAGGATGAGGTGTGTGTGCATGGAGGGTTTCAATAGGTTCTGGCTCTCACGGGAGAAGAGGATGTGTGAACTGTGTGGAAAGGGGGTATACAAGAAAAGAGCACTGGTTGGAGGAGTGCGTGGAGGTGGAAAGAAGTGAGATAAGCATGGAGGTATTGTTGCATGAAAAGGGGGAAAAAAAGGCAGTAGCATGGGTGAAGGGAGTGTTGGGTAAGATGGAGATGAAGAGAAGGAAGGAGGAAGAGGAATGGAGACGGAAAGATTGTAAATAGGAGAGAAAGTAGATATAAGTAACATGTAAATATTGTGAATAGTAGATAAGTAGTAGGTATTAGAGCGAAAACACAGGTTGGCAAGCGAGGCAATGCGAAAAAGTAGGGACATGCGTGCGAGGCGAAGCGAGGAAGGCAAGGCGATAAAAGCGTGCGACTTAGAGATAAGGAATGGATGGATGTTAGTCTTTAAGGGTTAGTTTGAAGAAAATTCTGTAAAAATGGAAGTGTAAGCAAGTCAATTTTTTAAGGCCAGCAGGCTGAAAAATAAACGTTTATCTATAACGCTATAACTTGAAAATGGTATATAATACGAAAAAATGTTTAAAGGAAAAACCTGGTATTGGTTCAAACTTCCTAAAAAATATTTTACAGAACTTATTTTCATAAAAAATGTATTTATTTAGAAAATCACTTGAACAATAATGGAACAAATTTTCCGAAAATTATCATCGATATATATAACCAGGGTATTTGTCACGACAATTTCAGCCAAAGTTACCTTCTGTTACCTTCCTGTGCATACAAAAGTACCAGTGGCAACTCGGTTAATTGTAAAGAATGTACCCTTACGTTTTCTCAAGTCAACAAGCATATTGCACTTGTTTTTGGACTCCGAATTAGGACTCGTGATTTCGATGTTTTTAAGTAAAAAAAATTTAACAAAACCTCATTTTTCCACTTGAAAATAATTGATTGTAGAGGAAAATGTTACATTGAATATATCTAGACTTTCTGAAGACCTATAAATTACTTACAAGAGCGCTTTGTGGAAAATTAACACTTCATCAGGTAAACAAACAAAACAAAAAGTTATTTTTTTATTATACAAATCAATTCAACATTTGACTTGATAACAACGAGGAATGTTTTCTTCTACAAAAATGATGCATCTAAATAAGGCCTACATGTTTGGTACATAATATTTTTCTCTGAAGCTCATACTGTTCAGAATATAATTAGTTCTTTGGACCAAACCCACAAATAATGAACAATGCTTTCTTTCACGGTTAATTTTATTCGAAAATAATGATTAAATCAAAAAATATTCTCTACGAAAAACATATATTTTAATGGAATTTAGAATTTTTTCATATCAGTTCATCATCGCAGAACAATACTTTTCGAAATAACTGGTAAAAATTATAAATATAATTACAAAATCAATTTTTCACGTGGGGCAATGCATTCCTTCCAGGCTTTTTGTTCTAAGTACAGAGGATACATTTACGCATTTCGGTACCGAATGCGTACCAAAAAAATCTAGCTATTCGTACAGAAATCTCGGCATATATAGCCACAGCCTTAAATTAATCAAAAACGACTTCATTATAAACAACTGAATACTATAATAAAGCAAAGGTTTGACTGGGTCTAAATGGTACGTACCTCTTATTTCGTATAACATAATTTACAGTTTCATGCAAAAGTGAGATCGGTAAACTTAAAAATCTTAAATTGGCAGCTCTTTAGAATTTCGTGGAGTTCATTAATTTCATATAGAATTTTGAAGAACGAATAAATGCTAAAAAATAAGAATAAAAAAATATAAAAAATAATGAAAGGAAAAATCGTAGAAAAAAACAGAGAAAGAAAAAAAAAAGAATAATTATTTTTAGTTTATGGAATGCTCATTTGTTAATTTTTTTGTAAAAGTCCTGACAAGGTTTTGATTGGAAAAATTTAATCTATATTTGTTAGGGTTTCCTATCATCTAATATTTAAAAAAAATCTTCAGCCAAATACTTGGCACGGTGGTGCGAGAATTTGTTTGAAATTTGAAAACATGTCTTTGGAATTATCCATATTATAAACAAGAATCGTTTCCTCCTCCAACTTCAATAGGAGGAAAAAAAATTCTTTTTGTCATTTTTTCTTATTCTTGTCAAGGGTTGTCCGTCCCATAATGATTGGTTTTTTTTCGAAATGTAAACATATTAGGAAATAGTGAAATGTAAAACTATGCTTATAAACAATACAGGATTAATGTCGACATATTCTGCCTAGTTATTATTAATAGTCTTATCTGCCACTATTTCTCAATATATTCGTTCTGAACGTGAAAAAAAGGAACACAGAAAAAATAATGGAAAAGAATCAAGTTATGAAAAAAAAGGAATTAAAGAAAAGAAAGAAAAAAACGATGAAAAAATAATAGAAGGCAAAAAATGAAGAAACAAAAAACAAACAAAACATAAAAAGAGAAAGAAAAAATAAAGAGAATAATGACAAGAATGATGCATACAATGAATTATTTGAGAATCCAGTCCAGGAAATTACGCTAAATTTGATGAAATATACCGTAAAGTATGATAACGCTGAATCTATCACCCAGTTATCAGCACTCAATTAGTTTTAAAAAAAATGTAGGTTGGTATCACTGAGCTAAAGAAATACTTGGCGCCTGCGCTTTGGCAATGTTGACATTTGCTTTATTCCTAACCTCCGTTTGACATTTCTCGAAAATATATCAACATTTTTCATGTTTTTACAAAGATTTATTACAGGATGCGACTTTACATTCAGAGGAGGTTATTATCAAAGAAATCGGAATCGAAAATATGATATTTATAGTCAGGATTTGCGATCTCTGAACTTTTCATAAGCTTAAAATAATCTTTTTACTTTTGAGGATCAAAATAATTTATTGGGACCAATCCCCTGTTATTAGATTTCAATGTTATTGACAACTTTGTTTTCTGACCTTACTCTATTCTATCTTTCTTTTTATTTCATCTCGCAACACTTTTAATGATGGATCAGTTTGGTTATGCGAAGAAGGTAATTTTCGACGCAACCGCAATTGATGATGTATTTCTATTTATAGCATGCTAACGTATATTATTTTGCGATCAGGAACTTTCACAAGTAAATAATCTTCAAGTCTCAACTCAGTGCACCAGTTAAATTTAG
>CAKNXH010060360.1:35878-65572 GCA_932178445.1 Andricus quercusramuli
AAGTAAATAATCTTCAAGTCTCAACTCAGTGCACCAGTTAAATTTAGACAAGGAAATAACCAGGGCCATTTTTCGATGTTCACTTCCTCGACAACGTCATCTTCAGAGTCCAGAGACGCGTCCCCTGAGATTTCGTGGTTAGGAGGTTTCAGAAGTGAATTATCTTTAAGTCTCAACTCAGTGAACCGGTTTAATTCAGACAAGGAAAAAACCAGGGCCATTTTTCGATGTTCACTTCCTCGACAACGTCATCTTCAGAGTCCAGAGTCGCGTCCCCTGAGATTTCGTGGTTAGGAGGTTTCAGAAGTGAATTATCTTCAAGTCCCAACTAAGTGAACCGGTTGAATTTAGTCAAGGGAAAAATCAGGACCCTTTTTCGATGTTCACTTCCTCGACAACGTCATCTTCAGAGTCCAGGATCGCGTCTCCTGAGATTTCGTGGTCAGGAAGTTTCTAAAGAAAATTATCTTCAAGTCTCAACTCAGTGCACCAGTTCAATTTATTCAAGGAAAATACCAGGGCCATTTTTCGATTTTCACGTCCTGGACAATGTCATCTTCAGAGTCCAGAGTCGCGTCCCCTGAGATTTCGTGGTCAGCAGGTTTCTAAAGTAAATAATCTTCAAGTCTCAACTCAGTGAACCGGTTGAATTTAGTCAAGGGAAAAATCAGGGCCCTTTTTCGATGTTCACTTCCTCGACAACGTCATTTTCAGAGACCAGGATCGCATCACCTGAAATGTCGTGGCCAGGAGGTTTCATAAGTAAATAATCTTCAAGTTCAAACTTAGTGCACCAGTTGAGTTTAGTCAAGGGAAAAATTAGGGCCCTTTTTCGACGTTCACTTCCTCGACAACGTCATTTTCAGAGTCCAGAGTCGCGTCCCCTGAGATTTCGTGGTTAGGTGGTTTCAGAAGTGAATAATCTTAAAGTCCCAACTCAGTGAACCGGTTTAATTCAGACAAGGAAAAAACCAGGGCCACTTTTCGATGTTCACTTCCTCGACAACGTCATCTTCAGAGTCCAGGATCGCGTCCCCTGAGATATCGTAGTTAGGAGGTTTCAGAAGTGAATAATCTTCAATTCTCAACTTAGTGCACCAGTTTAATTCAGAGAAGGAAAAAACCAGGGCAATTTTTCGATGTTCACTTCCTCGACAACGTCATCTTCAGAGTCCAGGATCGCGTCTCCTGAGATTTCATGGTCAGGAGGTTTCTAAAGTAAATAAGCTTCAAGTCTCAACTCAGTGCACCAGTTAAATTTGGTCAAGGAAAATACCAGGGCCAGTCTTCGATTTTCACTTCCTCGACAAGGTCATCTTCAGAGTCCAGAGTCACGTCCCCTGAGATTTCGTGGTTAGGAGGTTTCAGAAGTGAATAATCTTTAAGTCTCAACTCAGTGAACCGGTTGAATTTAGTCAAGGAAAAAACCAGGGCCACTTTTCGAGGAAGTGAAAATCGAAAACTGGCCCTGGTTTTTTCCTTGACTAAATTTAACTGGTGCCCTGAGTTGAGGCTTGAAGATTATTCACTTCTGAAACCTCCTGCTCGCAAAATAATATAGGTTAGAATGCTAAATAGAAATACATTATCAATTGCGGCTACGTCGAAAATTACGTTCTTCGCATAACCGAACTGATTTATCATTAAAAGTGTTATTATAGGATAAAATAAAAAAAAGAGATAGAATAGAGTAAGATCAGAAAATATTTTTGTCAATTAGATTGAAATCTAGTTTCAGAGGATTGTTCCCAAAAAGTTATTTTGATCCTGACAAGTAAAAACATTATGTTAAGGTTCTGAAAAGTTCAGAGCTTGCGAGTCCTTACTATAAATATCATATTTTCGATTGCGACTCCATCCAAAATAACCTCCTTCGTATATAAAGTGGCATCCCGTAATAAATCTTTGTAGAAACATGAAAATTTTGAACATATTTTCGAGAAATGTCAAATGGGGGTTATGAAGAAAGCAAATGTCAACATTTTCAAAGCGCAGGCGCCACGTATTTCTGTAGTTCATTGATACCAAGTTACATGTTTTAAGAAATTAACTGGGTGCTAATTCCTGGGTGCTAGTTTCAGCGTCATTAAAGTATGTAGTACCTAGAGTTACGTGATTAACAATATTGAATATTTTATATACGTTTGAAAAATGATCAAAATAAACAAAATAATAAAATGTTTTGGTTTGAAAAATGTATTACTGTATTTTTTAAGGTTCCTTAGATCTACTATTAGGAAAGCCATCTCCTGCCGAATCCTTGACATTGTAGTGCAAAAATTTGGCTGAAATTGAAGAATAATCTTAGGAAGTATGCATATTAGAAACAAGGATCGTTTTTTACTTTAACTTTGATAGGAGGCGAAATAATTACTTTTGTAATTTCATCTTATTCTTGTTAGGAAATAATGAAATATAAAATTATGCTAATAAACAATACAGGATTAATGTCGACATATTCTGCCTAGTTATTATTAGTAGTTTTTTTTTTTGCCACTATTTCTCAATATCTAAACTTTAAACATGGCTAGTCATTGTTTGAAAGGGTGTGCGGCAACAATTATAACTATAATGCTATTAACTACAGAAAATCAGAAAAATATCTTCCAAAAGAATCGACAAAAAGCGACAATAATGATAAAAAAAAGAAAGTGAAAGAAAAAAAGAAAAGGATACAGAAAAAATAATTGTACATCAAAAATAGAAAAAATGCAGATTTGAAAAAAACGAAAAAAAAGAGAAAAAAAGAGAAAAAAAAGACAAAGCACAAAAAGTGACAAAAAGGTAAAGAAAAAATAATTGAAAAAAAAATGTAAAGAGACAAAACAGACAAAGCACAAAAAGAGAGACAAAAAAATAAAGGAAATGATGACAAGAATAATGCATACAATAAATTATTTGAGAATCCAGAAAAAGACTTCGAATTTTATCAGAATGCTATGATTTTAAAATGTATTATAGTATTTTATAGGGTTTTGTAGCATCTACTATTAGGAAAAGAATCTCAAGCCAAATCTTCAACATGGAGGTGCAAAACATTGACTGAAATTAAGAAAAAAATCCTTGAAATTGTCAATATTATAAACAAAGATCTTTTCTCCCTTTAACTTTGATAGAAAAAGAAATAACTCTCTTCGTCTTAATCTTGTTGAGTTTTTATTTAGGAAACCTCACAACTATTTAACATGAAATGAAATTACCCGAAACTAATATTTATTGTATACTGTAGATTCATTCTCATTATTTCCTTATCCATAGGGTCATTGGTAAAATGGTTGTCCATCCCATAATGATTGGCCATGTTTTCGAAATGTAAATACATTAGGAAATAGTGAAATATAAAACTATGCTAATAAACAATACGCGATTAGTGTCGACATATTCTGCCTAGTTATTATTAATAGTTTTATTTGCCACTATTCCTCAATACATGCACTTTGAACATGGCCAATCATTGTTTGAAAGGGTGTGCGGCAACAATTATAACTCGAATGCTATTGACTACAGAAAATTAGAAAAATATCTTTCAAAAGATTCGACAAAAAGCGATAATAATAATAAAAAAAGAAAGTGAAAGAAAAAAAAGAAAAGGATACAGAAAAAAATTGTATATAAAAAATGAAAGAAATGCAGATTTAAAAAAAAGAAAAAAAAAGAAAAAAAAGAGAAAAAAAAGAAATAAAAAAAGAAAAAGAGAGAAAAAAAGAGAAAAAAAAGACAAAACACAAAAAGAGACAAAAAGATAAAGAAAAAATAATTTAAAAAAAATGTAAAGAGACAAAACAGACAAAGCACAAAAAGAGAGACAAAAATTAAAGGAAATGATGACAAGAATAATGCATACAATAAATTATTTAAGAATCCAGAAAAAGACTTCAAATTTTATCAGAATGCTATGATTTTAAAATGTATTATAGTATTTTATAGGGTTTTGTAGCATCTACTATTAGGAAAAGAATCTCAAGTCGAATCTTCAACATGGAGGTGCAAAACATTGGCTGAAATTAAGAAAAAAATCCTTGGATACCGTAGATTCATTGTCATTATTTTCTTATTCATAGGGTTATTGGTAAAATGGTTGTCCGTCCCATAATGATTGGCCATGTTTTCGAAATGTAAATACATTAAGAAATAGTGAAATATCAAGCTATGCTAGTAAATAGCACAGGTTTGTTACTGAGATATTCTGTCTATTTATTAACAATTTTTTTCTCCCACTTGTTCTTAATATATACATCTTAAACGTAGTCAATCATTAGTTGAGAGGGAGAGTGGGAACAGTTGCAACTATAATGCCATTAACAAAAAAAAAGTATATACATATATAAGAAAGAGACAAAAAAGACAATATCAGTAATAAAAAAGAAATTGAATGAAAAAAAGCAAGGAAAATATAATGGAAGGCATAAAATGAAAATAAGAGTCAAAAATTTGGTGGAACTTTTTTACGGTCTTACTGCTCCAATGTTCAAACCTGGTGGTCAAGGTGTTGAAATCACATCTTCTTCAGAGAAGTGGGGTTAAGAATTTAAAATTGAAAAACCTGTATGGTTTTTGAAAGATATAACTGTTTTGATGTTTGAAACTGGTAGTCTAGGTTATGAAATCACATCTTCCTCAGCAAAGTAGGGTTTGGAACTGAAAATTGAGAAACCCGTGTGCTTTTTCAAAAGTCTTACTGCTTCAATGTTTAAACCTGGTGGTCTAGGTGTTGAAATCACATCTTCCTCAGAGAAGTGGGGTTGGGAACTAAAAATTGAGAAATCCATGTGCTTTCTCAAAAGTCTTACTGCTTTAATGTTTAAACCTGGTGGTCTAGGTGTTGAAATCACATCTTCCTCCGAGAAGTGGGTTTAATAATTGAAAATTGAAAAACCTGTAAGGTTTTTGAAACGTATAACTGTTTTGATGTTTGAACCTGGTAGTCTAGGTTTTGAAATCACATCTTCCTCAGGGAAGTAGGGTTAGGAACTGAAAATTGAATAACGTGTATGGTTTTTGAAAGGTATAACTGTTTTTTGGTCATCGTTGTTGTGTTTGTTGAATTTATCAGCATCATCTAGGAAGGCGCTGAATTTCATTATCGTTCTCCTCTTCTCATTTTGGCATCGCTAATATCCTTGATGAAAGAATATCCATCCTTTTTACTGAAAGAATCTTCATTCTGGTTGAATCAATGTTGTCCATCTCGCCTCTAAGCAGTGGTTTGAGCGTTTGATCCGTTTGTGAATATTCAGGAATGGCGTAAGTAAATTTATTTTCTACTTAGCATGATGAAAACCTATATTTATTGTTGATCGCTTGCCGATAATTGTAGGAATTTTGTATTTCTAAAAATACTCAAATAATACGTTTCACTGAAGAATATACGTTCAAAAGTTGAAACATCATTGAATACAGTACAAGTCCGATAAGTTGCCGCCCGATAAGTGCACACTCCACTTAAAACGTCATCACACGCACGGCACGCGCACTAATTGGGGTTCTCCTACTACGTGTGCAATATTTTCTTATGATTTGCGCATCATTCTCACGCATGCGCGCACCTAATATCATGCTTTCAGAAGGGGCATCCGATAAGTCCGCCATTCCTGTAATTTTCCGCTCCTAAAGCCCCGAAATTAGAAACTTATCGGACTTCTATACTGTAAGTACTAATTTTTGAAAAATATTCGGAGAAAATAGTCTCAAGCAAACTATCTCATGCATTTCCTCAGTCAACATTAAACAATACTAATTGAATTGTGTGATTTTACAGCTGTTGAAGTATCCCTTGTTTTTAAGATTGGAGGAAAATTGGTCTTATTTCGAAATCGTGAGTCTTCATTATCAACTACCTTATGGGAAGATCTGTGCATCAACGTTCTGACGATACTAACCAAGAAAACCATAGAGCACAGCGAACAAAATATAGTGAATTTTTTGCAGCCATTGATTTTCAATTATCATGCAACACTTTGAAGTCTATGTTGTAATTCCATTTTGCATTGTAATAATAACTAAAGTGATGTATTGTGATACTTACCATGGATGTACATTTAAAAATTCGCTCATTTCTGTAAACATTCTGTAGAGGAAAAAACAGTAATATTGCACACGTTTATGTTGAAAATACGTGAAATACCTCTTAATCTCATGCGAAAGTCCGAAACTTCCTCACAATATATTTATAACGTCGTATTTAGTGTTTCTGTATGAATTTATAATTGAAAAACAATAAAGGGAAATACTTTAATGTACGAAATGTATTCTTCAATGTAGAATTATTTTGAAAGTATGTAGCATCAAGATACTTTCATGATAGGATATTTCAGGAGCGTACCAGGGATACACTGTAGGTGCCTTCAAAACAACAATCCGCCAAAATTTTCCGCAAATGTTGCAGACAGTTTTAAGTCAATGTTCCAACAATATTGCATAGGAACATTCTGAGTACTTTTGAGGAAATATTCTAGCAATAATCCACTCAAACATTGTAAATACTTTCAGAAAAATATTCCAGCAATATTCCACAGGAATATTCTAGATACTTTCAATCTAATATTTCAGCAATATGCATAGGAAATATTCCTTCAATATTCCATGGCAATATTCCGATAGTGAACATTTATACATTCCTTCAATATTACTGAAATATTCCGCTGCAATATTTCAAAAGTTTCCATGGAATATTCCTGTAATATTGAAGGAATGTAGCGTGCTATGAGAGCCCTGGTTAAAAACGTCGTAGATTTTTCAATTGCACCTAGAACTAATAATTTCATCAATATATCTAGGGAATAACAAGCACCAGGAACATTATACACAAGATCGAGAGCTTCAGTTATAAGTCATGTCAAAAATTGCTAATTCTTGACAAAATTACAGAGGCAGTGAGTCATTCAATGTAAGTTAGAAGACTAGGTTATAAGTAGAATTCAATTTAGCAAAGAAACGATGGTAGTTGAAGAAAAGCTTGTTGCGTTAGTTGAGGACATACTTGCTGGTAAAGAAGAAATTTCAATTTCAGCGATGATAAAAAGTCCGTAAAATCAAATGAATTTTCAAGAATAAAATATTGGATAGATGAAACTGGAAAGGAAAGAGATATGTCACCAAGAGAAATTGAAAAGGAGTTTTAACCGGAAAATAAATTTGGAACTCAGGTTAGTTTCCTTAACCTTTCTTAAGAAGTGCATCGCATTTTGGCCAGGCGAACTGTGGGTGATGGGCTTAGTAATTTTGATGGTTCATCAAGTCTTCAATGGCCAGCATTTCATTCTCAACACAAACTGTCAAGCGATATGTGTGGATCTTCACGAGCAGAAAATGTTCTGCGACTCAACAAGAGTTTGGCTGGGGATGCCAGAGCAAAAGTAGAGATGATGTTAATTACAGCAAATAATCCGGATGAACTGTTTGAGATATTTAACTCATTCTATGGAAAAGAAAATCACATTGCTGCCGAATTTTTGATGAAAATCGGGAAGATACCAAATGTGTAGGAATTAGAAAAGTTTGAAGGAGTCAGATGTGGAATAAGGAATATTGCTGCCGCTTTAAAGAATGTCGAAAGCCAAATTATTATCAAACGAAGCTTATTAGCCACACCGGTCAACAAGCTCCCTTTGCATCTAACAAAACAATAGAGAAGTTATTTGATTGAAAATAAAATTGACGGTTGCCAAGTTTCCCTTCGTGATTTTTCAAACTGGACGCAGAAAATGGCCAAAATTATATCCAATATTACTTTCACAACAAAAAGTGCAGCAATGAATATAGTTGGTTAGTTTTCAGTTACTTTTAAAATTGACGGGAAGCCCATAAGAAGCTCCCTTGGCGCTCAAGCTATAAAGCCTATTGTGCCATACCTTTAGGTATTCGCTCGCAGTAGTTGACCCCATACCTCTTGGTGAAGCCTAGTATGTCGATTACTTATCGCGTTGTAATTTCCTCAGGTTCCATAAAATTAGCCCCGAGGGTTTGTTGCCAGAGCCTAGCTCATGACGGGCACTAGCATAATACAAGCAGGGATGTTCGCCATCCCTGCCGCATTTCCTACACTCTGTCCTCGGGTCATACCCCATTTTGTGCATATGATAGTTTAAGTGTGTGTGCCTAGTTAGGATCAGGACCACTGCCCTTATATTTTTCTTGGGGAAACCCAGGATTTTCATGGCCCTGTCCATCCTGTCAGTATAACCCAGGATGGATTTTGCCTGACGGCAGCCCTGGATTTGTTCCCCGTTCTCCCGATGTTTCGTTCGGATCCAACTTTAGATGGCCATCCCGATGCAGCAAGACGCCAGTCCCAATACCGGTTCCAGTCCTACGTATTCACTTATTGCGCCGCATTTTACCAACTGGTCTGCCTTTCCGTTGCCTATGATCCCTGTGTGACCAGGGTCCTATATGAGAGCCACTTTGTTTTTTCCTGCAAGTTGTTTTAATGCCTTTTTGCATTCTCAAACCAGTTCTGATGTTATTTTTGGTTTCTCTATTAGAGTTAGTGTCGCTTGGCTATATGAGCAGATCGTAATCTGTCTACCATTAGCGTTTTCTTCTATTAATGTTTCAACACAGCAAAGGACGGCCAGGACGATTAGCTTCCCACCACAGAATACAGGAACCTCGACTTTCGGTACTTTATAATTTCTCGTTAAAATGACCAGACTGGTCTTTTCCGGATTTACCGACAGCCCTGAGTTATCACACAAGAGCTATACGATGCGCAGCACCGACCTCGGAAGACACATCGAAGTTTCAGATGAGCCCCCCTGACTACGATTACGGCGATAGGAGACCCACCGGCGGGCAACCTCCTAGCGCTATTTTCCTTTCTACGCCTTCGTTCCTTCTGGTTTCGAGTCTTTTCCGGCGTAACATGCTTCCTATCCAGCATACTAGCTGGATAGGAACTCTCGATTGATGACTTCTGGAGGAATATTGCTGGAAGCACCCACTATAACCATGAAAGTTCCTACAGCGTACCCCTCCTGTTTCAACTGCTGCTCCAATTTTGCGACGACAGATTCAGGTGCAGTTTCTAAAGAGCAGCCTGCCTAAAAAGCATGCTGTCCTCTATGCAGCGGGGAGGCCGAAAGCACCTCACCCCTAATATATCTCTTGCACAGCTTCTCCAACGTCTTCAGGATGAAAAGCGTTAAGCTGATTGTTCGGAAATCTTTTGCAGCAGTGTAACCCTCTCTGACAGGTTTCGGAATGAAGGCCACTTTGCCATCCTTTCATGCCGATGGCACGTGTTTAAGGGCAATGCTTGCCCTACATAATTTCGACAGTGGGGGGACGGCAAGATCCATGCCTTCTTGTAAAAGCGCTGGATAAATATCGTTTACCCATTCCATCTTTTTATAATCAACAACCTTAGCGGTGAAATTTCAGTCGGCCCTCTCCATCTCTTGGTTCCAGCCTTTCTTCTCTTGGTTGGTTCGGACTTGCTGAAAACCCGGTTTGTGCTTGTAGGGCAATTGTTCTGCGGCATGCTCTAACTCATCAATGGTACCATAGCTTGTGGGGAATTCCGCAAGCCTGCCTTTGAGTTCCTCTTTATATGAGTACTAAAGAGAATTTCTGGGGGTTTTGATCCTTGAAACCACCGGTTTTCCTAGGGTTAATCGGAACACAATGTATTTGTTGTCCGAGAGAGACTTCTCGCCAAAGTGTCTCCAGCCCACTACCCTGCTCCTTAGTACACCCGAGCATAGAGTCAAATCGAGAATCTCACTCCTGTTTTTATTCTGAAATGTGTAAGTATCACCCCGATTCAGAATCTCCAGCTCTGTGCCTGCTATGTATTAGATTGAATCTCGGCCTCTGTTATTTATGTTTGTGCTTCCTCACACCGTGTGATGAGATTTCGTATCACAGAAGAATAGCAGAGGAATCTTGTTCTCTTGATAGTGACGTGTTAGAGTCACCACCTCTCTGGGAGGTGGGGGTCAATCGGCATCGCCAGGGAAATAAGTCGAGGCCATAAACACGTCTAGCCTTTCTCCGCTACAGAACTTAGGCACCAAGATCGCATCCATACCCTTGACAGCTATGAATGCCCTTCGCTTTTTTTCGCGCGAACCCTTATATATGGTGCCACATCTTGAAAAGTCACTATTCTTTTCCCTTTATAATCAGGGTTCTTGGATTAGGGTGAGCCCTGTCTGCACCATAGACATGCGTCTAGCCAGAACCACCGACGCGCCTTTGCTGTAGTGCAAATTAATGTGCATCATGGGGATTCGCGTCTCAGCCATTCACTTTTGGCGGTAGGGTCTACACACAATGGGATTGGACCTGGTGTCCCAAAGTCTCCGTTAAGACACCTCCTTTGAGACCCCGGCCTGTCCACCTCCACTGAGTGGGGCAACCCGGGGTGTTCAAGGATTTGTTAACCCTGTTGCCATTCAGCTCGTGACGCGGTGATCACATCGTAGCTTGAGAGCATGAAAACTCGCGCCTCCTTCAACTCCTGGAAGTTTCGCTCCTTAGTTTAAGTCCCACCGACTAGAGTCCATTAGCTTCCCGGAGTAGCCACACATCGCGATGCAGCCCCTCGGGTACACCTATTCCAGATGGAAGTCATTATTTAGACCAATGTTCGAATTCTAGAGCAGATGATATCAAACAACGTATGAAGTTAGTTAAAAAAGCTAATGTAAAGGACTAGAAGGTCCAAGCAAACCACTTTGTGCCAAATGGACTGGCAACATTTACCGACAGGATTCAACATCGCAGATAATTAGGTCAGTAATTATATCTGGAAGCAATGAATGTACTATTACTTTGAAAAACGTGAGAACTCTTCACGATCTTGAAGTTCCGGAACAAAACTGAGACGTAGAGGTATCGGAGGAAAAATTCTCTTGTATAGTCCAAGCTGATTTGGAAGCTATTAGAAGCGTCAAATCTATGATTCTTATAGGACTTGCATATTGGTGGCGGAAGTGAGAACGTGTTTGGTGACAGGTGGTGAGAGGATTTCACGGGATTTGTGTGGAAGGTGTGAGTGGAGTGTAAGGTTGGAAGCCCAGGAGGTGAGTAGAGTTGTGTGGGCTGAATTGTGGAGAAAAAAAGTGTTTTTCGGCGTGGGAGTGAGGTGAGATTCAGGCAGATAGAGAAAGTGAGGTTAGGGTGGCAAGGAGTCGGAGGAGTTTGTGGTCGGGAGTCTTGGGCCTTTGAGGGGCCAAGGGTGGTTCTAGTAGAGTTAGGGGATTTAAAGGCAGAGAAGGAGGTGTCTGTAGGGCCTGTGAGGAATAGAAAAGAAAAAAAAAGGAGGGAAATAAAGGGAAAATTTGGCGGCGATTCTTTAGAGACATCTGTCGGCTGCGGCGGGTACTGCATGGAGAGGACACAGTTACTGGTGGCAGAGCGGGAGGGAAGCAGTGAGAGTGCTGTCAGTGCTGCTAGTGAAATAGACAAGGAGGAAATTTTCCACGTTACACGACGGATAACAGCGCGTGGTTCAGTGTCGAGTGGCGCGTCGGGGAGAGGGAGAAGGCGTAACGGTGGGAACGAAGGAAGCGAGAAGGTAAGGGAGAGAGAGTCGAGCACAAGTGACAGGGAGGATCTCTTGAAGAGGAAGAGAGACAGCCGAGAGAGTCCAGACAAAACCGAATTGGAGAGTCCTTTAAAAAAAAGTGTGAGAACACTTAGGCCCCCCCCCCCCCCTCGTACCCCGAAAAAATGGAGGGAAAGGCAGAGAAGGAGGCTTTCGGGATGTTGTTAGGCGAGATCAGGGAGCTGAGGGAGGACGTGAGGGGGACCGAGGAGCAGATGGAAGGCATGAGGAAAGAGAAGGAAGTTAAAATAAAACAAGCGGAAGAGGAAATCAGGTTGTGGAAGGGAAGGACGGAAAAGAGACTTGAGAAGGTGGAGGGCAGGATAGAAATGGAAGTAGGAGATGGGAGTGGGGGAGTGAGATTGAAGGTATTTGGGAGAGGGTAGAGAATATGATAGAAGATAAAGTAGGAGAGCGTAGGAATGAAAAGGAGGAGAGGGCGGATAGGGAAAGGATAAGGGCAGTGGAGTGAAGAATGGAGAGGAAAGAAAAGGCAGACCGGAAAATTAAGTTGGAGGGGAGGAAGGAGAAGGAATTGGCGGTTGTGGAGTTGGAGAGTTGGGAAGAAAAGTTGGGGGTGATGCGAAATAAGAACAGGATACAGGATGAGGGAGTTTTCATCGATCACGATTTGACGAGAAAGTAAAGGGATGTGCAGAGAATGCTGTATGATATGGCTAGGAGGGAAAGGTGAGAAATGAGATCGGCGAAGGTAGGATATCGAAAAATAAGAGTTGACGGGAAGATGTGGGTGTGGGACGAGGAGAAAGAGGTGTTGAAGGAAGTGCAGGGGGATTTGTTTCATAAGAAGTAGGGGGTTGGGGTAATGCAGGGTAGAGGATCAGTGAAGGTGCTGTAATGGAACGTCCTAAGGGTGAAGGAGAAGGACGAGGAGTTCTGGCGGTATATCCAGGAATTTGATATTGTGGGACTGGTAGAGACGTGGGTAGAAAGAAAGGAATGGGATAGAGTAGAGTCAAAGCTGCCAAGGGGGTATAGGTGGAGACTCCAGGAGGCGGTCAGAGCGAAGAAAAAAGGAAGGGCCAGTGGGGGAATTATAACCGGGGTTAGAGATGGATTAGAGAAAAAAGTTCATGGAGAGGAAGAGGGGAAGGGAGTGCAAATAAGGGAAATAAAAATAGGAGGGATAACGTGTAAGTTTGTGACAGTGTACAATAAGGATGGGATGAAAAGAATTAAAGAAAGGGTGGCAGACCTGCTGGGCGAAAGAGAGGAGGGTGTGATGGTACTGGGTGGGGACTTTAATACGAGGATAGGGAGCGAAGGGGGACTTCACAGGGAAGGGGAGAGCTTCGAAAGAAAATCGAAGGATGAGATAATAAATAAGGAGGGGGAGATTCTAAGGGACTGGATGGAGGATAGAGGCTGGGCGGTGGCAAGTGGTATGGCAACTGGGACGAAGAGGGAGAATACACATATGTAAGTAAGGTGGGGGTATCGCTGATAGACTATGTGGTTATGAATATGCAAGGATGGGAGGAGACGGAAAAATTCGCAGTAGAGGGGAGGGTGGAAGTAGACAATCAGCCATTAAGTCTGTGGATAATATGTGACGGTGGCGGAAGACAAGGCGGGGAAGAAGTCTCGATAGGGGAGAGGGTGACCTGGGCGAGGGAGGCGACGGAGAAGTTTCAGGAGTAACTAGGCAAGGTACGCTTCAGAGGGGAGTCGGTGGAAGAGATATGGGAGGATTTGAAAGAGAAGGTGAAAGGGTGTTTGCAAAAGAAGGTATTCAGAAAGCAGGAAAAAGGAATGGTGAAGCCGTTGTGGGATAGGGAATGTAAAAAGATGAAAAGGAAGGCAAAGAGGAAGTACAAGAAGTGGAAAGAGGGTAATGCGAGAAGGGAGGAGTAGGGGAGAACACCCTACAGTAGATAAGGATCCTACAATAGATCATTATTAATTATAAGCACAGATATAAGTAAAATAATCAATTATAATTTGAATATATCAACACGTATCATGTCTAAGCTGTTAATTACATTATATTAATTATTTTACATACATTAATATTGAAAATTAAACATTATCTACTGTAGGAGCAGTATCTACTGTAGGGCGGTCTTCCCTACGTAGGAATGAGGAAGGGGTTTAGATTGATGTGTGAGAAGGAGGAACAGGAAAAGGAGAAAGATCTGGAAGAGGAGTTAGCAAATGTTAAGACAGAGGGCGACGTCTGGAAGATAATAAATAGGTTTAGGAAGCATAGGGTGGGGTTCAGCGAGAAGATAGGGAGTGAGGAGTGGAGGGAATTTTAGAAAGAATCGTTCCAGGGCTCAGATTCAAGGAATATGGATGGGGGAAGTAGAAGAACGGGTGAGGCAGAGATGGAGGAGTTGAATGACGAGGAGATAGAGGAGCAGATAAGGAAGTTGAAAAGGTCAAAAGCCGCAGGTCTAGATATGGTAGAGAACGAAGCATGGCTGTTTAGTACACAATAGGTTAGGGAGAGGCTGTAGGAGTTCGTGAAGAAAGTATGGAGGGGCGAGGGATTCCCAGGAGGGTGGAGAGAAGGATTAATAGTGCCACTGTATAAGAAAGAAGATGAAGATACGCAGGAAAATTATAGAGGGATTACGCTAATGATTACGGCGTATAAAGTATACGCGATCGTGGTGGCAGAGAGACTGCGGAAGGATGTCAAGGGGAAAGGAATATTGCCGGAGACGCGGGCGGGATTTATGGCGGGTAGGGGTACTATCGACAATATCTACATTCTGCAGCACGTGGTGGATAGAGAATTAGCGAAGAAGGGGACGAGAGTGTACGCATTTTTTGTGGATCTCAAAGGCGCATTTCCGTCGGTGGATGGGGGGAGGTTGTGGGAGGCGACGGAGGATAGGGGAGTAGAGAGAGGGCTAATTGAGAGGGTAAGGGAGATATATGAAGAGACCAAAGACAAGGTAAGAGGAGGGGAGGGGATTCCGGAGGGATTCTGGATGGATAGTGGGTTAAGGCAAGGGTGTCCACTTAGCCCAACGCTTTTTGCGATTTTAATTGCGGATATGGAAAGAAAGCTGGAGCCTGGGGTGGTAGGAAGAGTCAGGATAGGAGGGGTTAGAATTTGGTCACTAGCGTATGCAGATGACATAGTGTTGCTGGCAAATAGCGAGGAGGCCTTAAAGGAGATGATGAAGAGGTTGAGAAGATACCTGGATAAGAAGGGGTTAGGGCTTGTAACATTGGTCAATTTATGGCTGGCATGGATCGCACGGAAAATGTATTTAATTTAATTCGATTACGTGATTTTATCCTTAACTGCAAACTCTTCCATATAAAATTCTGCTTTTGCACCCTGAAATTTAAATTGTCCCAAGAAGAGATTATTTTTTGAGTTTATCTTTAGTAGATTTGTCGCAAATTAAACATCTTTCATGAATAATTTTGGGTTCATGAAAGGTTACCGTTTGGATCAGTGTTTGTAACGATGCTTTTTAGGATACGCAAGTTTTGGAAGCGGAAGTAGTTGGCAGCTAAGAATTCACTTGATATGAAGTTTTCAGGAGATCTTGGTTCAACAAATGCCAAGGATTCAATGTGATTTATCGCGACCCCTTTGATGTCCATATTGTAATCCATAAATTAACCAATTGTCTATTAAAAATTCGTAGAAATGTTAGGCTCACTTGAGCGCGAATAAGAGTTGCGAACGCTATTTCGATAGACGTTCCGACTTTTGATTTTAAGACCCTAAATTTTTCCTACATTTTCTTAAACTCCAAGCATTCTTATTTTCTCATTCGTAGAAATGGTTGGCTCACTCGAGCGCGAATAGGAGTTACGACGGCTATTTCGCTAGATGTTCCGACTTTTGATTTTAGAACCCTAAATTTTCCTTACATTTTCTCAAATTCTACGCATTCTCATTTTCTTTTCCTATACATATCCAGGAGTCACTTCTTTTTGAATGAAGCTTCATTTGAGCCCAGCTTTGTGCAATGTGGAACCTGAATTTCACTTTATGCTCCTAGTCCTTTATTTTATTCTTGACTTATCACTTGGTTGCAAATCATTAGGAAATGAATTGAGATTTTTGAAAGAAGAATTCTAAACAAATTTTGGCTTATTGTTCAGCTCATTCCAATTTTGTCTCGTTAAAGTTCGACACTTGAATGTCAGGCGGTCTAATTTCCAGGACTTAGCCTGGTTAAGAAGTCCACCATGACATGTCAGCAATCAAATTTTGTTAACAAAATCGAAAATTTAGAAAGTACCCGATTACACAATGGGAGGATTGTTCACTTATTTCCCGCCTTTTGGGAGCGTCGATTTTCAATTTCCAGGTCTGATCCTGGTTGATGGAAAGTCGTCTGCTCCGGCAGGTTATAAGAAAACCTCCCCACGTCGTGAGATTGGGTAAGCAAGAATTTATTATAAATGGTGAGCAGAACTAATAAAGAACGATACGTATAATTTTATAAAAAAAACCTGGATGTATCTCCTGGATATATTCGTTGAGTCAGCGAATGTCGAGGCGAGGGTGCTCGCAAGCGTCGAGCTTGGTCTGTTTCCAGCTAGTCTGGCAGGATTTCAGAGAACTCCGTTCTCCAAACCGGTTAAATTGTAAGTGTCATTCATTCGCGCCGTATCGATCGAGTGGTCCCCTGTACGCTTTGTCCCGCTAGTCTCCCTACTCCTGGGGGTCTGGTTGCGCACGCGTTTATCGAGTTTCCCGCTTGTCGGCTGACATATATTTGTTGACGAGCATTTCGAGTTCCTGTCCTTATTTTCCTTATCGCTGTCGCTTTTCTTCTTATCGCACACAGCTGATGGCGCGAATTTGTCAATATTTCCCTAGTCAGCTGACTTATATTTATTTTCTTCCATCAGCTGGCGCGGCAACGAGTTGAACCGTCTCAGGCTGAATGCGGAAAATTCCAAGGTTATGGTGTTCTGAAAAGGAGGGGGAAGGGATAAGGGAGGAGAGTGGAAGTGGAAGGAAAAGGAGGTGCAGGAGGCGAAAGAGTTTGTTTACTTGGGCTTCGTGTTTCGGAGGAATGGGGGAGTTTTTTTTTTTTGTAGAGGAGGTGAGAATGCATTTACGCACTGAGTGTGGGACTCGACCTAAAAACGGTAATACCCACTAAACTCACATCCTCTTCCCGCCAACCCAAGTCCTCGGAACTGCTTTCGCATTACTTCAAGGACATGGGGGTAAGGCCACTAAGTCGTACTTCGACTTCCACTTTTGAGCGCCAGCTTGGCATTCTTCCGATCATGATGCAACCAGGATGCACGCATCGTCCTCAGTAGTGTGGTGGTACCGCACAACGGGGTCGTCGGCCTTCGGCATCCTGATTGGGTATTGTTCGTCTAGGTAGCGCTTCCTTGAGGCTTCCTTGACAAGGTTGCCTCTCGGAACGCCGTACACCTCATTGTCCCGGGACGATGGTCTGTCCGGGGCTTATCTTCGTTTGTGGCGCAGAGGTAGCACTGCGGCGAACTTTCGAACGTCGCAGCCCTATGGCCCTCTTTGCCACATCTCCATATGACCTCGAGCTGTCTGGGCCATCGCAACCCGCTGCCATATGGCCGAAGCCCAGGCAGTGGTAGCACCGAACCCTTTCCGCCTTTTTATGCACACGACAGGACACCCACCCCACCTTCAGATGTCCCGTGCGTACCAACCTCGCGGCCAGTTCCTCGGCCAGCTCCACGAAAGCCTTCAGGTTGCCCCTGAAGGGTTTTCTCGTGAGGCTGACCTTCACTTCTCCAGCACCCCGACTTCCGAAGTGGCTTCTAACGGCAGCTTCGACTTCACCGGCCTCCGTTGTTGGATCGAGGTCCAGGATCTCGATCTCGGTACGGGGTACGAGCTCGCGCACAGTACCCCCCAACCCAACAGCCTCCCTTCCTGCAGCCGAAAATTCGGCCCTGCTCTCTGCTGCAGGTCCAAGCTCCACAAGGACCTCTCCATTTCTGGTATGCCTGACACCCTTGATTTTTACACCAAGGGTGTCCGGTTTTACCTTCTGTTTGAGGTCCTTGAAGACCTCGGCATAGCCTAGACCCTCGGCCGGTTTGATAAAAACCGCCTCGGGTTGAGCTCGTGTCTGCACCTTTTTGCTCGCCTGCTCCCTGATGTTAATGTCAGGCCTGTCCTCTCCGTCTGTCTTCTTCGGGGTCGAGGACGCTGCTGTTGCAGCGTGCGTCCTCGGCTTCTTTTTCTTCGGTTTAGAAGATCCTGCCTCGATGGGGCTCAGGGTGGACTCCCGTTCGCGCTTCAGAGCGGGAGTTTTCATTGCTTCTTCTGTCTGGGTTCCCGTTTGACTGGTTTCTTTCACCGCTTTATTTATCTTTTTAGCAACCGCCTTTTCCTTTTGTTTCGCAGCAGCTTTCGCTGCAAAATCCTCTATCGCCTGACTGTAGGATTCTTCGGCGTAGCGCAATTTGCGTGCCAGCTCGTTCATTATGTCAATTGCCTCCTCCAGTCCGTTCTTAATAGGATTAAACATATTTCACCTGGTATCGCTAAATTCCTGCATCTTGCACAGTACACCAGATAGCTCGACTAAAATTTTTTTACCCTCCCTCATCCCTTTCACCGCGTCCACATAAGCCCCCTGAGTGATGTCGAGTTCTCACACTTCATCAGACTCTCCCTCAGACTCCTCAGATTCACTTCGATTCAAATTTTGTACATCATCCATTTAAATTTCCACGAGTAGCTATGGAAATAAAGGTCCACCCCCGCAGAGCCCCGTATGCGGGGGTAAAGTCTGTATACTCTAAAAGGCGACCTGGTATCCTAGAGACACCGTTTGAGACACCACACCCCTGGTGTTATGCAGTCTTCGGCACGGTGGATTAACGCCTTGGCTTGGAGGTTTTTCCTTCAGGACCATCCCTGGACCCTTGCCTGCGACTGCTTATTGAGTAGTGTAACCGTATTCAGCAGAAACCCTCGGTACACGGCCGCAACAGAAAGCGGTCGTGGTTTCTTTTGGTGTGTCCTTCACCCAGTCTGTTTGGTCCGCGGGGCCTATTTTATTTCAGCCCTACCGTCTGTTTCCAGCGAGCATTCCCCTATCCGCCACCCGGGGACGCGCCACGTATGGGATTGATTGGGATTGTCACATAAAAGAGAGAGTGAGGAGGGCAAATGTGTCGATGAGGCAGGTGTGGGGGTTGGAAAAGAAGCTATTCGCAGATGATTTTGGACGGAGGATGAAATTGTTTGATTCGCTAGTGATGAGTGTGTTATTGTATGAAGTAGAGGTATGGGGGTGGAAGGAAAGGGAAGAGGTAAATAGAACGCAAGAGAGGTATGTAAAGTAGACACGGGGAGAACGAGTGTCGGAATTCTAGCAGGGACCAGAGCGTGTGAATATGAGAAGACATTTTTGGAAGAGAGGGAAAGTAGGCTGGTTAGGGAGTGTTTTTGGGAGAAGGAGAACAGGAGACGGGGTAAGATGGAGATGGAGAGAAGGAAGGAGGAAGAGGAATGAAGACGGAAAGATTGTAAATAGGAGAGAAAGAAGATATAAGGCAGATGTAAATATTGTAAATAGTAGATAAGTAGTAGGTATTAGAGCGAAAACCGAGGTTGGCAAGCGAGGCAATGCGAAAAAGTAGGGACATGCGAGCGAGGCGAGGCGAAGCGAGGAAGGCAAGGCCTGATTGGTTAATGTCACTATACGGAGTATTCATAATGTTCGAGATTAACTCCTAACATTAGATTAACTTTTAACATTTATGGCAGCCAGAGTTAGAGAAATTTTGGAGCTCAGCAATGTTGAAGAATGGAATTCGGTACCTAAAAATCGAAACGTGGCAGATGGTTGCGCTTGAGATTATTCTTTGAAAAATGTTGACGAAAATCACAGGTAGTTTAACGGGCCAACATTTTTATGAAAGAAACTGGACCTGTGCCCAAAGTCTTCGGAGAAAATAGTCGCAATCACAGTCGCAGATTCAGTGGATGTGTCATAAGCTTTACCAAAGAATAACAATTGTGATTCATGGATCAATACTTTACGTAAGACAGCATGGGCAAAAAGATTCATAGAGAATATCAGGGAAAATTCCGAAGATAAAGAAAATGGTCCCCTCCAAGCATAAGAGTTGAACTCGACAGAAAAGAAATGGAAAAAGGATGTCAAAATTAAACATTTTCCGGAAGTTTTGGAAAACACCAGGAATCAAAAGGAAGCAAATCAAAAGGAAACGAATAGAAAAACAGTCAAAATGAGTGGTGGAAGGCTTGCGAAGGAAAAACTCATAATAGATCATGAAAATATTTTCAGATTATTAGGACGCTTGGAGAAGATTGATTTCATCGATATTCAAACAAGAAGACCAGTTTGCCTAGATGTGAACCATCCATATTTAAGGGCCACGATTCAACATTTTCACGAAAAAATCGGACATCAAGGAACCTATACTGTTGTAAATGAACTTCGAAAGAAATTTTGGATTGCGATGATTAGAAGATTCGTCAAGGAAATCACAAATGATTGTATAATTTGCAAAAAACAAAGATGTAAGCCAATATTACCTATTATGAAAAACTAACCAGAAAGAGGTTACTAATTTATTCCTCCCGGTTCACCTCATATGGGAGGATGTTGGAAGAGACTCACTGAAGAAGTTTTGCAAACGATATTTGCTGAAGCAGAGAATATCGTGAATAGCCGGCCTTTGACTTACCCATCTACTGACAGTGGTGATTTATGCAGCATATAGCCAAACGATATTTTAATCAGTAAATCGGTCAATATAGGAAGTTCTGGGTTCTATACCAAAAATGATGAAGTGCATAAAAAACAATGTAGCATTTCAATTCCTAGCAGACTGTTCCTAGAAAAGATGGCTTGGCGAATATGTTCCATCCTTGCTGTCGCGAAAGAAATGGAGAAAAGTAACAGAAAATTTAAAAGGAGGAGAATTGGTACTCATTGGTCAAAAAAATATTCCTCGTGCAACTTGGCCAATTGGTATTATAACGAAGATTTATCCTGGAGACGATGATGCAGTCAGTGCAGCTGACATTTGAATATCCACCGGCCATTTCATACGATACGTAGTGAAATTACACTGATAAGGAGTTAGTCCTGACAACAATGAGTCAGTACCGGGGAGAGAATATGCCGGCATGACGGAATAATTTGAATTTAAATAATCATTCAGAACGAGCGCCAACTAGATTTGATGCAACTTCGGATCACCGATTAATGTTATGTTATTTTTTGAAGAAGGTTCTGCCATTATTAAACTTTATTATTATAAAAAGTAAAGTGGTCTTATTTCAACGAGAATTGTTATATCTGGTTATATAACGAATGTTAATGTTCAGTGACCTACTTGTTGTATAACTGAAATGTAAAAATAATAAGTAACCTTTTTACTGAATGATGATGTACCA
This sequence comes from Andricus quercusramuli, assembly GCA_932178445.1. Taxonomy (NCBI): domain Eukaryota; kingdom Metazoa; phylum Arthropoda; class Insecta; order Hymenoptera; family Cynipidae; genus Andricus; species Andricus quercusramuli. The sequence continues at coordinate 56,815 of CAKNXH010060360.1, forward strand.
TTTCCATTGAAAAAAGTTGAAACAATTCTGTAGCAGTGAGATGTAATTGTTATAGAAGTAGAATTTAACAGTTGTTCTTAGGGCCGCATTTAGTGGAGGGGCCACCGGGGCCATGGCGCTAGGGCCTCCACCAATTAGGGGCCCCCACCAATGCGGAAACAATTGAAAATTTTCCACGCACACGCTTCTTCATCGGCTCCTACTTCTATGACCTTTTTTTTTAGAAGCCAGTCCCTGGTCACCGCTTAAGGGCCCCCACATTCTAACCGGCCCTAGGGCCCCACAACTCCAAATGCGGCCCTGGTTGTTCTGTAACTTGAGTACAGGCATGAAGTATTACAATTTTATGAGAGTGTTACGCAAGTGAACTGTAATGGCGTTATGATGTTACTTTCAAAATTTGAAAGTTCAAAAACTTCTCTTTTTTTCATACAACACGATTTATTTTTAAAAATTACAAAATTTTTTCCTGATGAAGGCCCGCAGTGAGAGCCGAAACGTAGAAGAAAATAAAACGATTTTTTAACAACTACAATCGTTCATTAAATGTTTATTTATTTATTGGATCGTAAGACCGAAAAAGAGAAGTTTTTGAACTTTCAAATTTTGTAATTATATCAACGGTCGAAGAAAAGGAAGGAGTAACAACTTGGGATCTCGCTCCAAAAAGTTGATTTTGATAATTATATGTTATGATGTTACGATGGTCTTGAAAATTTGTCTCAGAAAGGAATAGTATATTATCGACATTATTTATAGAATTATTATCAAATATAAGTATGTCTTTTTGAAATTTTTTCATAATAATTAGTAATAATCTTCAAGTTCATATAATATATTTAGCGTGCAAACTTCTCTCGTAGGTATTAAAGCTTTTAAATTCTCAACATTAAATAGAATAAAAATATTTACTTATGATTTAATCTAAGTACATTTGTCTTTTATGCAGGGAATTGAAAATAGAGATAGAAGTTTTGATGAATTCCATGAATTTTGAACATCACATATACTCAACTTTTAAAAGCTTGTTAATATAAAAATAGTGAAATAGTGATTAACATTCCCGGAAGTAACTTTTATTTTTGAAAAATGCATTCCTCTATTGGCCCTGGCTTTTCAGCGAAAAGGCTTGGATGAGATTTTGCCGACAAGATCCCAGCGATTCATTAGCTCAGTTACCCTCGTGAAAAGAAAGACCAACCTTAGATCACAGTCTAGGCAGGTATATTCTTGTCCCGGCAGTTTGAACCCCCAATATCCCATCATTATTAGGCTCATCACGAGTCATGAATTGTAAAGGAGGCGCTCTTTCTTGTAAGTTTCAACAGAAAGAGATGACGAGACGGAGGGAGGGACAGAGTTCCATAAATATAACGGTAAATGGTTGAAGCCTTCTGGATCTCGTAAATAATAATAAATCATCCCAGGTTCTTTGGGACCTCCAGGTATAGCTAGTCTGTTGATACAGACAGCTATCCTTATTTAACAGAGAGAGTGGTATCTATTTCAATGACCTTAAATTGATGCAGGTATAGGCTGAAAGGTAAAAGACCGGAAAAGGGCCAAACGTGGTTTGAAGCTGGTCTAAATGTGATCTAAAGTTGGTCTTTCTTTTCACGAGGGTAGCTAGAGCATGCGGTCAATTAGGTTTATAGCCCTAGGTTCAGGTTGTTGAGGTAGGGCTCGAATACACAGCGGGTGCGATTTTTCAAAGCGTTTGAAATGGTTATATGAGTTTCACAAAACTTATGTTACAGAGTTACAGAACAGAGTGTGACATTTTGCGTCACAGGTGAGTCACCTGTGACTTACGAGTGATGTAACATATTACAATCTGTTATTTAACAGTGACATAACTATTATATAACTATGTTTGCTGGGCAACGTCTGCTAAGGGAGACTTCAAGCCCATTGTAGCGTATGTAAGTAGCATATGGTACTTTCGTGATTATCAATGCGTTTGAAGTCACCTTCAGCAGACGTTAAGGCTCATGTAGGAGGTAATCCAACCTACAAAACTCTCCTCAAGAAATTGGTTTCGAATGCCGGCTCATCGAAAGGATGTCGGGGGGTGCTCATTTTTTCCCCCACAGGAAGTTCATATCCATATTTGAGGAGGAAAGTCCCTCCGAAACGTCAACACTCGCGGTAAATATTAAAAAATTAGTAAAATAAAACATTTTCCAAACGCCGAAAAAAAGTAAACAGAAACAGTACAATCAGCGCCGCGTGGTATCCGGATCGATCACTAAATCGATTTAAAAGAACTTCTAGCGCCATATTCAACATAGAAAAAGCATTGAAACATATGTAGGAGTAATAATTCTTAATAAGTTATAATATATTATTCAAAAAACATAACAAATAAATATTATCTAACAAAAATGCAGCAAAAAAAATCGTAGAAAAAATGGAGCAAAAAAGTTTTGGAAGCTCTGACTTTTTAACTAAATTAACTAAATTATTAAATTTCAAAAAAGTACGAATATAGAAGAAGATTAAACAAATAAAGTTTTAGAAGAAGTTAACAAAAATTCATAGAAAAAATGAAGCATATAAGAGATGAAGACGAGGAATAGGATTCTATTAATTAAGATGTTTGATGAACTTTGAAATGTAACCTGAACTGCACGTCCTGATAAGGAAAACAGCTCTAGTTTTCGAAACGCTGACAGCAGAAATAAAGCATTTTAACAACTAATCCTACTTTTTTGTCTGAAGTATGTCAATTTTACCCACTACATATATTAATTTTTCATAAACTCATATTACTCAGACAAACAACATCGCTCTAACACCATTATTAATCAAACTAAAAAAAAGAAGGAAAAATATATTCAACGCAAAATAGTGACTGATAAAATAGATAAATAAAACTTTCCACATTTTCTTCTAATTCTGAGTTGATCCTATAACATTCCCTTCACACCACCCACACAGAAGAAATAATTTACATATAGCTAAAGAAGATTTGGTGAAGATTTTCCAAATTCGCAATTAGCAAAAGTAAGCATTTTCCACAAAATGCAATGTTATTGTGTTTATGATTCTTTAGAGGAACCTTAGGCTATATGACGTACACCTAACACCCCATCAAACCCACCCACGCAATAGAACTGAAATCTAGAAAGCTGGAAAGACACGGTGAACAGTTTCCGATCTTAGTCCATGGGAATAAAATCAATTCTCTAAAAAATCAAACTTATAGTGACTTTGAGTTTTTAAAAAGGTCCTTGGGTTCTGGATTATTACTATAACATCCCCAGAAGTCCATACACCAACAAGAAATAAATTACAATAGGCTGTCAAGATTTGGTAAATATTTTCCAAACTTGTAATTAGGAAAAAAAAGTTATTTCCACAAAATGCAAAGTTATTGTGTTAATGATTCTTTCAGTGAAACCTTAGGCCATATAATGTACCCCTAATACTCCGTCAAACCCACCTACGTATAAGAAATCTATTCTAGTAAGCTGGAAACACTTGGTAAATATATTGCTGTATTATTCTTTGCCGAAGGAATAACATTTTAAAAAAAAGTCGAAGTCGTTGTTTCTATGATTTTTTGATGTGATCCTTAGTCAATAGATTGTTATCAGAACTCCCATACGAACCCACTCTCGCATTAGAAATCAATTCAGTATCAATGCAGTACCAATCATTCCGAATAAGATGTCAAGATTCTGTGGATATTTTTCGATCTTCTACTGTAGGAAAACTATCATTTTTAGAAAATATTGAACTCTGTGCCCGGATGTCTTTTTTTTATTTCAGGCTACAGATTGTAATCACCTAGCTATAAAGACTCTGTGAATATTTAGCAATCTTCTCATTTGCGAAAATGTACAAAAATATAAGGTATACAAAAATTTACTTTACTTCGAACAATTTCCAAAATTACGATTTCTATCTTTTTTTTTCTGGCAAAATTAATGTTTAAAATATAACCAAATTTTTGTTATTTTTAAGTGATATCGCGCATTTTCTTTGCCAGGCCATCCTAATTGTATTGAATATTACAAAAATAGATTAATGAAGTTCGTCAAATCAACATCAATATTTAAAAAAATTCATTAGTCTACTCAAATGAAGATTTTTTGTTTGAAAATGATAGTTTTTCAAAATTCGCGGGAACCATTTCTCGAGGAATGCGAGCGCATGCCGGCAAATGTCCAGTTTGCGAATTTCATTGAGCTCGCAAGTGATTCGCGTTGTTTTCGCACTTATTTGCATCATTTTGTGCTGCGTGGTTAGATAACACGGATTAAAAGTCAAGGTAACTATTTTCCTTTGTTACATACAGGTCGCATGGCGTGAAAATCCAACGCAATATACAAACCCATGAAATCGTCCAATTTCTCAATAATTATAAAATCGGGTTATGTTTTGTGCCGTGATCTTTTTTCCAACTTCCATTACATCGAAAGATTTCACTATTTCCAAAAAATCTTGGAATTGCGGTTTTTTCCCTTGAAATCGTAATTCAAGATGTATGGTTCGCCGGTACATGTACACTCATGTGTGCACGTGTACCGGCGAACTAACATGATATTCATGATATTCCTTTTTGTTCTCATTTTAACCCGTGGAGTTCACACTCCATCTGCGCATACATAAAGTTCACACTAGTTCGAATTGGAATTTCGCATTTTTGATCATTGACATTTCTCGCAAATTGTGCATAAAAATATTGTTCATATATTTCAATAAAATGCTTGTGAAATATATTACTTGCTTTTCATTTTACATTTATATAAGTTGCATGTATTTTAATATTTTATATTTGTCGCAGATATGCGTCGGATCTGCAAGCGATATGCGTAACAGATCTGCTAGCGATATGCGTAGCAGATAATGCTCGACATATGCCAGGCAATTGATTACGCATATGTCATCAATCTGCGCGTCGATCCGCAGGTCTGTGTGCACATACGCCATCAGTGTGATAAGAGAATGTTATCTGGCTAACTAAGTGGATTGTAAATTAAAATACAGATCGGCTGATAGGTGAACATCTGCCTCCTGAGGGCTTCCGTGGGACGGTGCAGAACGCTCATGTAAGCATCCGTAAACCTGCTCCAATATTTATTCAAGAAAAGTCCCTAGGGCTAAATAGCCCTCTAAGGCACAGGATAATACAGGGTCATTACAAACTTGTGCAAGCACTGATCGGTAGACTACTTGATTAATCCTATAATCTAATCTATAATTTAAATTAAATAAATAAATAGAGTCAACCTCAAAATACGAATTGAATTACGTATGAGATTAATGCGTAGTAATTACCATTAGGTGGTTAAGGGGTAGATCTTGTGCAAGTTAAGGTAGAAGTAAAGCGAGAAAAACTGTGTGTAAAAGAAATACTTTGCAAAATTTAATGAAAACAAACGAAAATTCGAAGATGTAATCTTCAAAAAAGTAAATTTGAGAGTTTACCAATGAGTAATTTCAAGAGTTGGGTTAGGAGTATTGTACAAATTTCTAATATTGTACGGTATTTCATTCCATATCCGGGCATCCCTTACTATAAATGATCTTTGAAGCTGACACGTTCGGTGAAAAGGAATCGTAAGGATTTTATGTCTTTTACGAAGCTTAGACTGTGCTGGAAGGTATCTGCCTACAAATTGGAATATGTTGAATAGATACTCGGGTGCTTTGTTCTGAAAAAGAGTGTAGACCAAATTACCCATAAAGTATTGTCTCCTCTTGGCAACATTAAGCAGACCAGCCTTAAGCCTGTATGGAGTTATGTGTTCGTATTGAGGCAAATTGTAGATAAAACGGACACAGGCATTTAACGCACGCTCAAGCTTAACAATTTAAATCGTGGGTCAAATCATCATATACTAAACAACCGTAGTCAAAATGAAGCAAGATTGAACTCTTAACCAAAAGTATTCGCGTAGAGGTAGGTAAAGAGTCCTTATTCCTATATAGTCGTTGTAGAATTCTGTATGTTTTCCTTGAACTACTCTGTACCTATTCCTTCCAGGACAAGGTACGGTTATGGAAATATCCCAGATCTTTAACCACTTCCGAAAAGGGGATAGTAAGATTCCCGATACGAAGAAGTGGAAATGATGTCAGTGTTTCAAGCGACGAAGATGAAGTGGGCCCAACAACAATTACCTGAGTTTTGCCCGGGTTCGGAGTAAGTCCATTTTTCCAGGCCCAGAGGATAACACGATCGATATCCTCCTGGACTAGAGCAACTAACATACTCGATGAAGATATTGGTCCCGAGAAATATATTTTGAAATCATCAGCGTATTTGTGAGATTTGCAATGTTGAAGTTCACTCCCATGGTCAGAAGTGAACAAATTGAAGAGCAGGAGTGCCAGAATGGAGCCCTGAGGAACCCCACTTTTGACTTCCCGCCAATCAGAAAGCTCACCACTAATATTAATAATTCTGTGAGACCGATTATTGAAATAGGATTCAAACCACCTGATAACAGAGTTTGATCTCCCTATTATCCATTGCTAATTTGAGCTCCGTCGTTACTTTAAGGGAAGCAGTAAAAGTGCTATGCTTTGCCCGAAAACCTGATTGCATAGGGTTAATGGCCTCAGATAAGTCGTCAAAGGGAAGCATTATAGATATGCAATAGAATAGGAAAGATAATTGGAAGGGCAAGTTTAATTATTTTCATTGATATTCCATTAGTTCCAATGGCATTTGATTTGCATTCGAGTGTTTTTTCAAATAGTATTTCAAGTGTGATGTCATCAAAAAAGAAGTCAGAGTCATTAAATGTTGAATTAAGAGGGGTAGTAGGAGATAATGATGATAAGTCTGGAGCTGGGAATGTGAATCAAGTCTCTAAAAGGTCATCAAGCGGACAATTACTACCTATAGATTCGTGCTTGGGCGGGATTAGGTGTAAGCGTCTAAGGAGATGCCAAATGTCCTCTTTTTGTCTCTGTGTGCAATCTCGTTTTAATTGTATTGATTGAACGCATCTCTAATCTTAGTTTGAGCTAGGTTCCTCAGTTTACGAAATTAAGCTTGTATTATACTGCATTTTGTTCTTTTTGCAAGTCAGCGCTTGCCATCACGTTCCCTCATCAGATTTTTAATTTCGGATGTGATCCAGGGGGCAGCTTCATTGAAGTTTTTGGGAACGCAAAGCGGGGAAAATTTATTGAATGCGGAGACTAGGTAATTAGTCAGAGCTTCGATTTTATTATTTATATCTGTATCTAGTAATATTTTTTGCCAATCATACGTCATTAGATGTTCGTGGAATGTATGTTCATCAATTTTAGAGAGATTCCTTACCAGTCTTTGGGTTGATTTTGAATTTAGATTATAGGAAAATTTAAGGGTAATGTTAATCAAGTTGTGGTTAGAGAGAAAAGAGATAGCATGTTGTTCGTAGGAGACAACCTTATGAATATCGTCTACAATCATTAGGTCAATACGAGTACTGGAACGATCAGTATGGTGAGTAGAATCATGAGGTACAATCGAGAGTCCTGAAGAGTGCACCAAAGATGTTAGATATTTAGAATGATTGGAAGTGAGATTTAGGTTAGTGTTGAAATCTCCAGTAAGGATAATGTTATTGAAGTTAGGAATGAATGAAAAAATTACCGATTCAAGCTCTGTGCCATAGAATCCATTGGGTGGTTTGTAAACTACTCCCACTAAAATACTATCAGAACTTGACTTAACTTCAACAGAGAGAAATTCGGTCGTGGGGTAAGTAGCTACTGAACTCACACCAACCACAGACAAACCCCACCATTCCTTCTCTCGTCTCTGTCGTTTCGATAGAGCGAATAGTTGTTAATTGCAACGAAGCTAGAGAATATATTGGGAGTTAACCAGGACTCAGAAACAGCTATTATATGGTAGGAACAGGTACTAAAAAAATGTTTGAATTCTAGAAAACGTGCCAAGAGAGACTGGGGGTTCACATGACAAATGTTTAAGGTATCCATGGATATATTAAGAGAAAGATTTTACAGAAAAACAATTCAAAAATGGGAAGCTCACGCAGCACACGTAAAAATTGACTGAGAAAAAAAAACCATTACCAGCACAACCCAAACTAAGAAAGTACAATGCAAATTTGAATATCGGCAATGAATACAAGTAAAAAAGATACTAACGGAATAATAAATAATGTAGAAAGCAGTGTCGTAGAACCCTAGACAAACTCTCAACAATAGTGGACATAATTTCGTAGATCGATATCCGGATATCCGGAAAGCTGTGAATATTGAGGTGAAATTAGAACATTTAAGGTATCCTAAGTAGACAATTAAGCCTAATAGTATAAAATTACTTTCAGAAAGACCAGTATCAAGATTTGAAACTTCTAGTTTAAATATAAGATCATGTTTGCTATCTGAAGATACATATGTACAAGGTAAAAAAAACTGAAGAATGTTAAAAATATATTTATCAACAAGCATCAAATAGCCTGACAACAATAATATCACACCACTGTGTGTGTAAGCATACCGTAGAATGCCTGATTGCTATTGGAATCGCTTTACGTGTTGCATCAGTGACAGCTGAATCCTAGGCGTGCCATCATCCTTTCGACAAAAGATCTTTCCTCCGGCAATCCAAAGATATTTTATCTTCTTTTGTCTCCTTAAATTCAATGCAGAAGCGTATACCTTCGATTATGGGGCGTCAAAAGCTCACGGATAGAAATGAGACTTTTCTCGTTTTCTGGCCAGCCAAGATTGATCGTAGAGAAATCTCGTACTTTTTACCTCTGCTCAATTAATTTATCTC